>CM021102.1:448868819-448988748 GCA_007115665.2 Sequoiadendron giganteum
TCCCCAAAGTATTTGTTCTAAAGATTGGGAGGTCTCCTAAGGGAGTTTATCTGTTGCCGCGCTGAACGGAAACCTTGACTATGAACCATAGTGTAGAAAGCTAACCGAGTCAGTAACCAAACATCCTTTTAATCACGGTGCAAGGGGAGGGAAGAATCTTCCCCCAAGACACTCACCATATAGTCGCCACAGATTGTTTGCTCAAGGGATTTGGTATCCAATTCTGTCACTTTGAGTACGCACTTGGAAAAGACAAAAACACGGGCACCCTTTAGGGGGTGACGTGGCTGTGTGAGTCGATGCGATTTTAAGCTATAGGCTATGATTACTATAATGACCTATTTGAAAAATTAAGAGTGAGTCTGACTGAAGTGTTTATCTTGTTTAAAACCTATGGAAATATCAAGAACATACACTCTTTGTTTAGATTCTAGGATTAATGAAACAACTGTCTGTTTCTCTATGCTGTGTTTTTCGCATTTAAATTAGATTAAGATCATCCAAAATTTATCAAACTATCAAAACATGTCTGTCTCAGAGGTCTAGCAGATACTTTAGTGCATCCCGAGTCTATTTCATCACATTGACGCTTTGTTTCGGTGCATCTGTGTTCTGTTTCGGTGCATACATGCTCTGTTTCGATGCATCCAGTAACTATTTCGATGCATAGGAAGTCTATTTTGGTGCATCCATGCTCTGTTTCCGTGCATAGGAAGTTTGTTTTGGCATATTCAGTCTTTGTTTTGGTGCATCTATTTTCCGAGCCTAGGTAATTTTCTCACATCCAGAAATCAAGTTTTATGAGTCTAGTCTTTCCCATGCTCAAAGTTTGGAAGTCTACAACCTTTGCCAAAAAGTCTCTAGAAAGCAAGATTAGAAAGTCCAAGAAGTCTCTCAGTTATAAGAAGATATTGAAGAAGAGGAAATTTCTATACCAAAGTCAAAAGGTCCTGCTTGAACACAGAACCTTTATTCATCGATATCATGACTATATTAGAGGTTTCACTGATGATTATTTTGTAGAACCTTTGTACTCACGAGCCTTCTTTCAAAGAAGAGCCCTTTCTCAAAGGCACAACCAGAGTCAGCGTATTCGTTCTTCTTATATTCCCCAACCTGCAATCACATATGCTACTTGTCCAAATCAAATTCTGCAATAGAGAACTCAATCACATTAGGCATTCATCAAATTCATCTTTCTACAAAGCTAAGATCAAATCTCACAAAGTGCAAAATCATCTGTGTTTTTGATCTTTGGTTTAATTCCCGCAAACGGGATTTTCATCATTTCAATCAGGGAATCACGAGCTAATGATTAAAAATCTTTTAAGTCATAGAATCTTCATTCTATCCTGACTTTCATATCCATCACAATTGCACTATTTCATTCCTTTGATCAAAGTTAGTAGAATTTGAGTAAAACTTATGCCTGCTATCACGAGATCTCAAAAGAACATAGAAAAAGATGAAAGTATAGTAAGAAAAATGGGTGATAATAGTGAGAGGGAAGAAAACCTCTTTAACAATTGAAATACTGAAGAGTTAACGAAAGAAAAACTTCAAGAAGTGGAGTCGGATCCCCAATTCCA
Organism: Sequoiadendron giganteum; assembly: GCA_007115665.2. Taxonomy (NCBI): domain Eukaryota; kingdom Viridiplantae; phylum Streptophyta; class Pinopsida; order Cupressales; family Cupressaceae; genus Sequoiadendron; species Sequoiadendron giganteum. Next base: position 448,870,409 of record CM021102.1, read on the forward strand.
TACTCTTATGGAAAAGATTTTAGAATGAAACAAGGAAAGATACTTTCTTTCATTAGCTAATCAAGGAGCTAAGTTACCTGATGATTTTGACACGGAAGGGATTAAAGAAAATCCTGAAACTCCTCTTAACGGTTTTAGTGCCCTTACTCAACAAATTAAGGAATTACAAGGGAAAATAAAAGAAATGCAAGGAGGAACAACAAAGAAGTATGTTTTGGATGAAATATGTCCTTATCCATTCAATAGGAGTCTTCAAATGATTCCTTTTCCAAAACATTGCGAAATCCCTAGATTTGATAGGTATAATGGGAAAACTGATCCCATTGAGCATGTAATGGATTTCTAAAATATGAGCTTAGAGTTTGCTCATGATGATACCTACTTAATGCGGTTGTTTCCACAAAGTTTGGGTGGAAAATCCATGGAGTGGCTCTCAAAGATCACTCCCCCCATTAAAACCTTTGAAGAGTTAATAAATAAGTTTATATCAGAATACTCTTACAACATTCAACACTAGATAACCATGCTTGATCTTTGTAAAGTGAAACAAAAAGTAGGGGAATCTTTCACTACATTTTTGCAAAGGTGGAGAAGGGTGTTTGCTAGATACTCTCGTCCTATTCCTGAAAAAGAAAAGATGGAGATCTTCATCGATAGTCTCAATCAGGAAATGAGTTATAGACTAAACCTTCACTGTCCTCAATCATTTGAAAAATTGATTGAAAATGCAATTACTATCGAAGGTGCGTTGATCAAGCATGGAATTCTAAAAATTGATAAAGAGGGTTCAAATTCGTACAACAACAACAACAACAACCATCATAAGAACAATGACAAGTCATGATTTTGGACTTGAAACAAAAATGTTGTGAATGATGGGGTAGTAGATGCTAACAATGTGAATACAAAGCCTACCATCCTTAATGTGTCAGGTGTTCAAAGAAGTGCTGGAAATTCTAATAACCAAGGCAATGTTTCCAATCAAAGAAACACAACTAATAATCATGGAAATAATTTTGGCAATAATCAAAATTCAAATGTGCCCAGATCGTCATATTTTTCGAATCGACAGAGTTTCACTCCCTTGGGCCAATCTTTGGAATCCATTCTCAAAGAATTATTGAATCAAAATGCTATTACATTGACACCCCAAAGAGACTATGAGCCTCGAATTAAACCACCTTTGTGGAATGACTCACACTTTTGTGACTATCATAGGTGTAAAGGAGATAAGACCAACAATTTCCAAGGGTTAAAGAATATTGTTCAGGATTTGATTGATAACCATACCATCATGGTTGAGGGACATAATGCCAATAATAACCATCAAGAATTCAAGGATCCCCTTCCTAACTATCAAAAAGGAGAATCCTCAAGTGACAAGGGCAAGAAGGTTAATAACATCCACTATGTCATTATCAATCATATCTATACTGACAATCCTCAAATCAACGCTATTTGAATCAAAGGTAAGAAAGAATATCGAGAGGTCAATGTTACAACAAGGGGATAAGCCAAAATAATTGTCAAAGGCAGATCATCTAAAGTGGAAATTCCCCCTCGAAGTCAATACAATTTGGTTGATCAACTAAAAAAAACATCAGCCCAAATTTCTATCTTGGAACTTTTAAACTTATCACCTGCACATAAGGACATTCTGGAAAAGGCCCTTGTTGATACAACTATATCCCCTGATCTAGATATCGATAAATTTCAAGCCATGGTGGGGCACTTGTCCTCATCCACATGTTTATCCTTTACTGAAAAAGATGACTCATCCATAACCCATCCACATAATTCATCACTCTATTTAGAAGTCATGGTTCACAAAGCCCACATTAGACATGTCCTCATAGATGGGGGAGCCAGATTAAACATTTGTACTTTGAAAGTGGTCCTAGCTTTGGGATATTCAACAGATTCTATAGATCCACGAAGGAAAATTACAATCAAGGCATATGATGATGAGGAAAGGACTTCCAAAAGCCTCATCATGTTACCAATCAAAGTGGGACCTATTGTGAAGAATAACTTTTTTCAGGTTCTCGATCGAGATCTAACCTATAATATACTATTGGGTCATCCATGGATCCATGAAATGCAAGTTATTCCATCTACTTATCATCAATGCTTGAAGTTTACATATGATGGACAGGAAGTAACAATACCCGCTGATCACATTAGCAGTCAAACTTGCTCTGATCTAAGAGCAACTCAAGACACACTCGTCCCACATAATAGAGAGGCCTTGGCCATCTCTACCTCCAAATACAAAGAACAAGCACAAGAAATGATAAGCAATTTTGGCACCAAGTTAAAATTGAAGGATAATGGTGTGGGAGAATATTCTTTATCTCTCTCTAATCTACCCCTATCCCCAAGATCCCATGGACAACTGTCAACGTCTACTCAATAGGCTACAACATTTTTAGCCTCAACTTCAGGCCCCATCACCAAGTTTAATGGGATATTTATCAAAGAAACTGAAGTAGAAGATAGAGCTATTCTTGATTGGCTCTATAAAGATGAAGAAGAATCCATACAACATATCAAGTTACCGACAAAACAATATGGAAAAGGTTATGCTATCATGAAACAAATGGGTTATGAAGGAAATGGCCCTCTAGGTAAAAGGAAAGAGGGTATTGTTGAACCTGTCCAATTAAAAAAAATGCACCCAAAAGATAAGACTGGGTTAGGATATGGTGAAGATACTAAGAAAGAAGTAACACAAAGGACATCAAATGAGGAGTTAGCTGAAACAATTCCGAGAATTCAAGCAAACAATTCTGACACAGACTTTAATGAATATGAATGGGACGATTTCTTTGACGATACGTATATCTTTGAGAAAAGGGTAGATGTCATACACAGATTCACACCGGCATACTTACAAGGAGAAGGCTCAAGGCCTCTGCTTGATTATGTCCTATAGAGCGACCATGACTCTAGTGAGACCAATTCGATTCAAAGCAAGACAGATCATTCTAAGGAGGATGACATCCTAGACCTCTCCTATAATGACATTGACAATAACATCATGACCCTAGCGGCCAGTGACCTTACTCATCCTAATTATCCACTACCTTTGGTCTATCCTGAACTCATTGATTGGGAACAAATCGCACCCATTGATGTCCCAACTTTTCCTAATGATGAAACCATCATAAACTTTCTTTCTTCATCCCAACCAGAAACAAGTTCCATCGGGGAATCACAAGATCAGAGTTTGTGATAGGAAAGTGTCAAGTTTCTCAGCTATGAAATAGATAAAGTAAAAGAAAGATCTAATGGTGAAAACCTAGCAAAGGTAGTATTAGATCAAGAAAAGAGAAAAATAAAAATCCTATCCAATGGTGAAAACCTTTCAGAGGCGCTAGAGGATGGGAAACTTGACACTCTTCTGGAACATTATCAGGAAAGGTCTTCTATTTTGATAGAACCAATGGAAGCACTCAATATAGGTACTATAGAAAAGCCCAAGGTTTTGCAATTGGCTGCATCTCTCACAGAAGAAGAAGTACCTGGATTCACATAATTTCTCAAGAACAACCAAATCAGTTTTGCATGGTCTTATGTGGATATGCCTAGATTGGATCCGAATCTCATCATGCATCATTTATCTATCATGCCAGGGGAAAAACCTGTAAAACAGAAACTCAAAAAAATGCATCCACATGTTGCATTATTGGTAAAAGAGGAATTGAAAAAGCTTTTGGATGTTGGATTCATTCGATCTATGGATTATGTAGAATGGATCTCCAATATTGTACCTATTTCAAATCTAGACAGAAGGATTAGAATTTGTATAGAGTTCAGGGATTTTAACAAAGCATGTCCTAAACATGATTTCCCCTTGCCAAACATAGATATGATTGTTGATTTGATTGCTGGACATGCAATGTACTCATTAATGGATGGATTTTCAGGATACAACCAGATAAATATTGTACTAGAAGATCAGGATAAAACAACATTCACATGTCCTTGGGGTACCTATTGCTGGAACGTAATGCCATTTGGATTGAAAAATACAGGAGCTACCTACCAACGAGCAATGACAACAATTTTTCATGATATGATGCATACATTCATGGAGGATTATGTTGATGATCTTCTTGCCAAGTCTAACACTAGAGAAGGACACATCGATATCTTATCTAAAATTTTCAAAAGAATGGAATAGTTCAAAGTAAGACTTAATCCAAAAAAATGTGTCTTTAGAGTGAAATCTAGAAAGTTATTGGGATACATTGTATCAGAAAAAGGAATTGAAGTGGATCTAGCTAAGGTACAAGCAATTATTGATATGCAACCACCAAGGAATATTAGTCAACTACGCTCTTTGCAGGGACGGTTACAATCCATTCATAGATTCATTGCTCAATTGGCAGATAAAAGTTTACCATTTACACATTTCTTACATAAGAGTGTTCCATAGAAGTGGGAGCACAAATGCGAAGCAACATTTGATCAAATAAAGCAGTATCTCATGAATCCACCAATATTGATTCCACTAGGACAAGGCGCGCCTCTCATATTGTATATTGCTACCACGAAAGTGTCTTTAGGAGCGTTATTGGCACAAGAAGATAACTCAAGAAAAGAATGAGCCATTTATTACATCAGTCAAAGCTTGAAAAGTCACGAGCTAAATTATACCTTCATTGAAAAATCTTGTTTAGAAATGGTGTTCACTTGTCAAAAGTTACGACACTACATGCTCACTCATACAATAAAGCTTGTGGCTAAGATTGACCCACTCAAATATCTTCTAAGGCAACCTTAACTGGCAGGTTGGCTAAATGGGTTATGATCCTAAGCGAATTTGATATTCATTATGTGGATCGAAAAGCTATAAAGGGACAAGTAATTGCAAATCAATTAGCAAAATCACCAATACCAGTAGAACACCCAATACAAGTTGATTTTCCTGATACCAATGTATTCACAATAGATATTCAACAGTCGTGGTCACTCTACTTTGATGGTTCTTACACTCAACATGGTTCAGGAGCAGGAATTCTTTTTATTACACCTAAAGGACATACAATCCCAAAATATTATCAGCTAATGTTTCCTTGCACAAACAACATAGATGAATATGAGGCATTGGTAATTGGCATAAGAATTGCAGTAGACTTTAAAATCACAAAACTTCAAGTTTTTGGTGATTCACAACTTGTTATAAATCAAATCAATGACGAATATCACACTAAAGATGACAAGTTGATACCTTACAAAATAATGGTGGAAGATCTCAAGAAATACTTTGTTAATATCGAGTTCATATAGATTCCGCGGATTGATAATAAAGCAGCAGAAGCTATGGCTACAACTGCCTCTCTACTCCAGTTGAGAGAAAATAAAAAATGGTATGATTTCTTGGTGGAACAATTTTTTTCTCCTGCCCATGACAATCCTAAAACTCAAATCATTTTCCATTTGATGAGTTCTGACTCTCCCTTGTATGGAAAAATTTACACTTACCTAAAAGATACTACTTTTCCCTTATACTTGTCTAGAAATCAGAAAATAAATTTCATCTATCAATCATCCCATTACACCTTGATTGCTAACGTCTTATACTGGTGTGGTCTAGATGGTACTCTCCTTACATGTCTCGAACGCAGTGAATCGGAAAAGGCCTTACAAGAAGTACATGGTGGAATTTGTGGGACACACTCAAGTGGATTAACGTTAGCAAAGAAACTTGTGAGATTAGGGTACTACTGGCCGACCATGGAGAGAGAATCCTTCATCTTTGTGAAGAAATGTGCAAAATGTTAGATTCCTGGGAATCTCATTCACGCTCTTGCTCAGGAATTACAACCTTTCACCACAACATGGCCATAAATTCATCATTACGGCCATTGAGTATTTCACTAAATGGATTGAAGTTGTTCCCTGAACAACTATCACTGGCAAACAAATCTCTTCCTGTATTATGAATTATATCATCTTTCGATATGGTATTCCCAACTCCATTATCACAGATAATGGAAGACCCTTTAAAAATCAGGATGTTGATGAGTTATGTGAAATATTTCACATCCAACATAGGTTCTCTACACCTTACTATCCACAAGGGAATGGTCAAGTTGAAGCTTCAAATCAAACAATCCTAAAGATTTTGAAGAAAACAGTGAATGAAGCAAGCCATGATTGGCATGTCCAATTAAATCCAGCATTATGGGCATATAGAACAAGCATTTACACACCAATAGGAGCTACCCCTTATGCTTTGGTCTATGGAGCAGAAGCTATTTTACCACTATAAGTCGAGATTCCCTCACTTCAAGTATCACTCAAGGGGCTAATCAATGATGAAGACTACAAAGTATCAAGGTTGCAAGAGTTGGAATTGCTTGACGAATGACATCAAACTGTAGTTAATCATTTGAAAGGGTACCAACAAGTTATGGCCCGCAGCTATAATCACAGAGTCAAACCATGAAGTTTTCAAGTAGGTGACTTGGTTCTCAAGGGAAACCCTCATAATCAACAAGATCGAGAAAAGAAAGGCAAGTTCAAACCTAATTGGTTGGGCCCATTTGTTATCATTGCAGCATACGGATCGGGGGCATATCAATTGTCAACAGCAGAAGGGGACCTGTTTGAAGATCCAACCAGCAAAATTCATTTGAAGAAGTTCTACGCCTGAGAAAATATCAAAAACAATATAAAAAGTCCTGAAAAAAAGAATTAAAAAAATAATAAATAAATAAAAATAAAAATAAAAATCGTTGCCTTGATGAAAACCTAGCAAATAGGCGTCTTGGTAATATAAAAAAAATCATAAAATCGGGAAAAAGTGCAATAAAAAAAAACGGTGAAAACCTAGCAAACAGGCATTGTTTGTGATTTTATTCGGCTCTCTCATCTATTAGGATTCATTCTACATATCCATCTTTCATCAGCATCACCTACGGGTTTCACCATCGCATCTGCATCATTCAAATCTCCTTGAAACGACAAGGATCTCATCCTGGCTTGATGAATTAGGGTTATCCATCACAACGGTTGTGTCTAAACAAGAGTCAGAGTACAAGGTCACTAGGGGGCAGTTCACTTCTTGGAGCTTTTCTAGTAGGTAAACGACAGCATGTGTCTAGAATCAGAATATCAGAAACAACAATCTTGTCCAATTTAAGTGAGCTTACATGACTATTTTGACAGATGTTTAAAAAAATTGGATGATCTTAATCTGAATAAAATGAATGACAAATTTAAAAGCATAAGTTGCAAATTTTTGTTTTGATATTTGATGACATCATATCTTTGGAGTGGTTCAATGATGTATTGAACTAGAATCACGAGGAAGAAGTATGATTTTTCTTTGCTTGTTGTTTGTAAGCTAATCATTAGTATTGTGCAAATTTGTCATGGGACACGGTCTACAATGTATCATTGATGACGTTTCAGAATTTGCATAGGAAAATGGTTTACTTTTGTCTATTTATGCAAGCAATACTCAGGTCATCTTGGTTCAATTATACCTCGATGCTTGTATTAACTTGCTATATCAAACCTCATGAAAGAACTACTTAGGTCATCATTGGTGCTAACATACCTTTTGATGCTTGTACTCACTTTCAACATATCAAAAGGCTCAATGATGAAAACTAAATGTAGCATGAAATGGCAACAAGAAGAATGATTCATTATTGCATTTAGGATTGCATAATTCATTATTGCATTTTAGGACTGCATAATTCATTTATATTTTGAGGGCTGTTTAAATAGATTTTTGAGGGTTGGCCGCATTCTTAATATCTTTTCAGACAACGGTTGAGTATGACTGGACATTTGTTGCATCTCATTTCATTATCATTCACATCATTTCACCATCACTCATTATCATTATTCATGCATTCACATTTTACATCATCATTTTATTATCGATTCATCATATTCATATTAAGTGCATAATTCATTTATTTCATAATTCATCTCATATTATCACTTCATCACATTAACATTTATATTTTGCATTCACATTCTTATCATACATATGCATAATAAAGGTTGTACCCATTCCATTTATTTTCATCATTTAGGATATCATGTTCATTTCTATTACATCATGCATTATTGGTTCACCAATTATGGCATTATCATTATCATCATAGTACATCATTATCCATGTCATGACATTCATTAAAATCATATCATTTTCATTCATTAAAAGCATTCACCATTACATCTTACATTTTTCATCCATTACATACATTATAAAAGCAAAATCACTTTAGATTCCATCATATATCATCATATTAGAATCATTTCATCACAACACATCCTACATGAAATAAAAGGAAATCATTTACATTTGCATCATCATACATCACAAAAATCATACATGACATAACATATAGAAATAAACATGCATTCATCACGAGCATAAATCATCCATAACACATACATAATCAAATCACCACTGCATCTCATAAATCCCATAAAAACAAATGTCCAGAAATACAAAGATATCAAATGTTTCAAAAAGATATATCAAATACAATTGCATAAATGTGTACAACATGTCCATCATTGAGGGGCATCTGGCCAGGGCACATGGCTACTGCTGCCTCCTGAGGTAGTAGGTCTCGATGGATCTTTTCTCCCAAAAGCTTTGATATCTCGTCTGACTAGTTGACCAACACTCCTAGTAGCAGGAGTGCTGTGTGAATGGGTCCGAGATCGAGTACCTGACTGTGTAAATGCAATCCTCCTCTCAAGTGGTACCGCCTCGAAATATCTCATCTGGTAATACTCGGCCTCCCAAGCAGTCTGTATTCTCTCTACCACAACCTCTCTAATAGAGGTGCTCTCAACTGACCTGAGAAGTCTCTCAGCTACCCCCTCAGACTGAATGCATCTCTCTCTGAAGCTATCTCTCTTGGCCATAAGCTGCGCTACCTGTGGATCAGGAGGTGGTGGTTGTGCAATCTATGCCTGCAACTAATTGATCATCCCCTGAGCCTGTGCCAACTGACTCCGAAGTGTCTACAGCTCTGCCTGAAGAGCATCAATCTGTCCCTATGAGGGAGCCCTGATAATAATCTGTGGAGCCGAAGTACTTGGCTGGTCCATCCCTCTCGATGTCCATGGCCGCGTACTAAAGGGAACATCAAAGAAGCATCTTTGTCCTCTGGCCCCACCACGTCCGTCACCTCCGCTATCATCACTACTATCATCCTGGCTACCAGAGTCATCTCCCCCCTCATCAATATCCATGGCTGCTACATCCTCTGCCTGTGCCTTCCTTGTGACTACCGGTGCTTGTGCCTGCCCTCGTCCTCGTTGTATGATCGGTCCTCCCAATAATGGAGTAGGCTCCTCTAGTCTAGTAAACCTCAGAAAGGGATGTGTATAAAAGTATGCCACATACTCCTCTGTCATCCCTACATCTGTAACCTTCGGATGTATGGCCCACTAAGCTAGTTGTAACTCAAAATACTCTGCTCAGGCCACCTCAATGGTCATAGTGGGACCCCACTCTGGTATATCCTCCCAACATCTGGCATAATGTGCCACACCCTGTGGCATCATCTGAACTAGCCCAAGCTACCTCAAGACTCTCATCACCAGAAACCACTCAATAATATAAGGAGTCCACCTAAGCAGATATCTGGATCTAGTAACATATGGCAGCTCTATATCATCTATCTCCCACGAATGAGAATCTACATATGGTCTCCAAATAACTGTATCTAGATCATCGACCACGTGCCACCAATACTCTAACTTGCCCAGCCTCGGCTAGACAAGCGGCCCTGTATATGCATAGATGTATGGAAACCCAAGAGGACGATCCCTCCGTACAATGGGATGCATAATCGCAAAATGGTCCCATGCAAATATCTGTAGAAGAGTCACTCCACATGAGAGACTCTTCCCATCAGTATACATGACCTGATGAAGATCATGTTACAGATGGGCAAGCATACATGAGCCCCATGCATATCTGGTCCCATGAGGAAGTATATCCTCTAGAATCTAGCCCCAAACAACTGATAGTCCCTTTTCCCTATGATTAGGACAAAGGAAACCATCGATCATACCTGCTAAGACTGACAGCAATGGGGAATAGCTCTCTACCATATCCCTCTAGGCAATCTCATACCCGCCAGCATGAGGATCTTGGAAAACTCATCTCAAAGCATCGGTCCCTCCAATCTCCTTGTGATCATAGATCACAAGCTCTCCAACTACAGGAATACCCAGAAGCCTGTATACATCCTCTCGCATCACTGTAATCTCTCCTATCAACAAATGGAAGGTGTTATGCTCGTTGTGCCACCTCTTGGCCAAAGCAGTCACCAGTGCTTTGTTGACCCGATACTCTGGGATACTTAACAGAACTCTCAAACCACACTGATCTATAACTCCTAATTCCTCATGGGACAGTCAAGGAATCATCTCCCACGTATGGGGAAATATCTCTCTAATCTAGAGGAGGTTAAATTCCTCCTTTACAACATCATCAATCAATCATACAAATCAATTAGCAATGGATATCATCAATCAATCAATACATCAAGCAAGTTCAACCAATTTCTATTTGCTTTACATATCGCATGGAAGCAAATTTATCAGTCATTTCTACTATTTATTTTTCATATTGCATGGAAACAAATTTAACCATGAACATGACTCAATATCTATCTATTTGATTTTCAATCGGGAAAGCAAATCTATCAATTTCTATTTGTTTTCATATCTCATGGAAGCAAATTTATCAGACCTATTTGTTCTTCAAGCACGAAGACAAATCAAATCAAGCTACTCTATCATTGATGTATTCAAAAGCATAAAATCAGTTGTCTAATCTAGCAACACTCATCAAGCACTTTATCAAAAAAAATAAAATTCAAAAATTCAAATTCGGGAAAAATCCCTAGATGCGCCAAAACAGGCCATCAATGCACTAAACCCTATATGCGCAACTTTAACCACAGATGCGCTAAAATAGAGTTTCCATGCGCAACTCCGTGAATGTGCGACTCTATCTACTGTATGCGCGAAGACAGACTTTCTATGCGCTATTTCATCTATGTGCTATTCTATCATGTAAATGCGCTATAATAGTCATCCTATGCGCTATTTCACCCTATGCGCCAATCTAGCATCCTACACGGGTAGCATTTCTGTATGTGCTATTATAGGTACTCTATGCGCCATTCTACTATATGCGTGACTGTTTCATCCCTATGCACTAAACTGGATGCACAACTTTATCTACTGTATGCACTAAACTATGACTCGTATGCGCAAAACCGAATACCTAAAAATTAAAAAATTGCAAAAAAATTGCATAAAATCATCAAAAAAATTTATGAAGAGGATCAAGTCAACTTACCGGAGGTCCGTACGCAACTGGTCTCTGATACCGATGGGCTCGCTTGAATCTATGGTGCTCATAATGGATCGGCATCATGAATATCTCTCTTAGAGCTTTGAAATTTACCAAAGGTTACTGTTCAAATGACAATGATTTTTCACCTTTTTCACCTTTTAAGGGGGAAAAAAGTGTGAAAATATTCAAATTTTTGCTAAGGCAAAGTGCTATTTCGAGAGCTAAATCACAATTTCTCCTCCGAAAATCATGCTGATTCTTTTATCATGCGATTTATCTCTCGAGGGGGCATATAGCATTGGTAATTTCTAAAAATTTGGGGTGAAATTCTTTGATGCAATGTGTAAAACACATCACTTCAAAGAGGGGAAAAATGTACACATCTAAAGATGGTCACGGTTAACCAAACCTATTAATTAATTAAATATGAATTATTTAATTAATATTCTTAAGTCATCTACATATAAATAAATTTAATTAATTATTTATATTATTCATTTTTCCAATTCTTCTAATTTAATTAAATAAATAAGTTTATTTAATTAATTATTTCTTCTAATTTCAAGTTTAAATTCTAAATAAATGATATTCTTCATTTCTCATTTAATTAAATATTTTCAGTATTTAATTAAAACACTTTCTAAATTCTTCACTTTCCTCACATAATTAAATATTTTCAATATTTAATTAAAACCTTTTCATTTCTCTCACATAATTAAATAGTTTCAATATTTAATTAAAGGCTTTTTCTTCACATAATTAAATATTTTCAATATTTAATCAAAATCTTTTTCATACTTCTCTCTCACATAATTAAATATTATCTATTTTAATTATGGGGACATCTCACATTTGTCTCTTCATTTTCCATCTATCTTTTAAAATTCCATATTCTTTTTGAATTCTCGATCTCTCACCATTCATCTTAACAGATTTGAATTAAACCGTTGATCTTGGCCATTGGGATTCTTACCTTCAAAAATCTATAAATACAACCTTCTTGTGAGTTGAAAAGGACCTCGAATTCTAGATTTTCATACGTAGTTATTATAGTTGCATTTCAGTTTTATCACGCATTTTAGCATCATAGCATTCCAATTTCATAGCTTAATCTTTTAGACATGCATATGCTCTTTCATTAGATCTCATTCTCTTAAGTGATCATTTCAACAAAGCTATTGTTTGCACAACTGAGAGCTAGCATCTTTAATCAAATTCCTGAGAGATAGAGGACAAAGGGATGAATTTGAAGAAGCTGTTGTTTTAGAGTTTGCGTTTATGCTTTCTAGATTAGTTTTCTTTAATATAATGTCTCCTTGGTGTGTTAACTTGTTATTTGATTAGTCCACATTCTCTAACACACAGATATGATGAGGATGGCCCTACCGTTGTTGGATCATAGACAGGTTGGGTCGGATATGAGTGCGTTTGTTGATTGTAAGTGGATTGATAGTTGGATGATTGATTGTGTTGAGTGGGAGCCACTTGTTGTTGATAGTAGGAAAGAAGAGAGGGGTCCGGTTGCTGCATAGCATTTTGGTAATGCGTAGAGGTAGGGCCTCTTTGATGTGATGATGTTTGTTGGTAATAGGAAGTGTAAGGTGCCCCCTGTTGGTGAGTTTGTTGTTGTTGAAAGTAGGGCAGATAGGATTGGTATTGTTGCACAATGGTGGGTTGTTGTGTGGCATATGGGTATGGATTCGATGTTTGTTGGTGGGGAGGATATTGAGGTTGTGAAAGATTGGTGTAAGGTGGTGGTTGGGTATGCATTTGGTTTTGTGCATTCTGATGAGGATGTGCATGGGATGGAATAGTGTATGTGCTAGTGGGATGATAGAGGTATTTAGTAAGTGGATTATGATGTGTTTGTGTAGGGATATGCTTATGTTGTTGTGGAGGTTGTTGTTGTTATTGATGAGGTGGGTGAGATAAGATATGTTGTTGTTGAGATGGGTGAGATGAGATGTGTTGTTGTTGTTGAGATGTATGTTGCACTACTTGATGTGATGGTTGTGTGAGAACGGAAGTGTGTTGTGGATGCAAGTGTTGAGATGAAGCTATAATAGTAGAAATATGTTGTGGCGAAGCTGGTAGTGTAGTGGATTGGTGTGGATTATTTGGAGGTTGTTGAAATGTAGGAGGTAGCACATTGGTAAGTGTAGGTGTGCCCCCAATATTAGAATATGGGGGAGGAAGCGGTGGAGCAGATGGGATGTATGGTGACATGCCATAGGTATGGGCATCATTAGGATTGTGTGGCGGAATAGTAGATGTTGTGGTTGGAAGATGAGGATATTCTTCGACTTGATGGATGATAGCATTTCCAAGTTCGGGGTGGTACCAATTTTCAGTGGGTGCACCTTCAGGAATGTAGGAATTTTTTGGAACATTTTGTGAGGTCTGTGGGTCAACAAATGGGGGAAGGGAATATTGTGATGTATTGAAATTGGATGGTGGTTTGACTCCCTTCATGAGTAAGGTGGCAAGGATCTTATCCCCACATTTGTTTAGGAGATGATCCGTCATTTGGACATTGGCAGGATTACTGAGATATTCATCAACGGTGACTTTGGGTTGATTGACCATGTTAACATCACTAGGTGGTGTGATATTCTGGATGTTGGTGTTTGATTGGGATGAGATGCCATTATGGGGGTTGTGTGGAATGTTATTAGGATCTTGAGGGACATTTGGTTGGGAACCTTGAGTTTGCTGGTTTTCCATTTGCTTTTTTGTTTGTGAACGGGTTTGAATGGGCATGAACGCGCAAAACAACTAAGTGGTTTCAAGATGGAATGTCCAAAGAATGATCTAGGTGATGATTTGGATTGATTGATTTAGATTGGATGATGGATCAATTGATGATGTATCAATTGGATGATTTGGATTGGGAGTAGACTAATTGGATTGGATTGGATGATGGATCAATTTGATGATTTGGATGAGGATTGGATTTGATTGGATCAAATGATGATGTATCAATTTGATTTGATTTGGATTGATGATTGGATTTGATTGGATCAAGTGATGATGTATCAACTTGATAATTTGGATGAGGACTAGATTTGATTGGATCAATTGATGATGTATCACTTGATGATTTGGATTTGATTGGATTTGGTTGGATCAAGTGATGATGTATCAACTTGATAATTTGGATGAGGACTGGATTTGATTGGATCAATTGATGATGTATCACTTGATGATTTGGATTTGATTGGATTTTGTTGGATCAAGTGATGATGTATCACTTTGATGATTGGATTGTTTGGATCAATTGGATTGGATCAATTAGATAAATTGATGATGTCTCAATTGGATGATTTGGATGATGATTGGATTTGATTGGATCAAATGATGATGTATCAATTTCATGATTGGATTGTTTGGATCAATTGGATAAATTGATGATGTCTCAATTGGATGATTTGGATGGTGATTGGATTTGATTGGATCAAATGATGATGTATCAATTTGATGATTGGATTGTTTGGATCAATTGGATAAATTGATGATGTCTCAATTGGATGATTTGGATGATTATTGGATTATGGAGGGGATCCTAAAACCTGATTTGGAAACCACCCTAGGTAACTTATAATGTTGGTTGATTGGATTAAATCAATGATTATGGTGCTTAATCCACCTTGAGATGGAAGGGGATTGATTTGGGCCAATGATGTTGAATTACAACACAAATCTGCCTTAAGATAGAAGTGGATTGATTAGGTTGAAGACAAGGATTGATTATGTAGGATAATGATGAACTTAACGCCTTGGTCAATTCGGGAGATAACTCCTAAAACAAGGTTTAAGGGATTTTGTGTTAAGAGATGATGGTGAATACAAATGGAAGATGTCTTGGTGGAAACGTTTAGGTCACACGGTAAGATGGGTATCCTAAATAGTGGAATGATAAATGAGAATGTGGTAAATGGATGTTTTTAGAAAGGCCAAATGGAGGTTTGGAATGGTCAAATGGATGCTTGGATTGGTTAGATGAGTGTTTAGGATGATCAAATGGTCAAATGGAGACTTTGGGAGTTTAAATGGAGGTTTAGAATGGTCAAATGGATGAAACTATTTATTCAAGAGGGCGTATTTGAACTTTTGCAATAAAAATTGGTAGAAACGTTGGAACAGGGGGGCGTATCCACACTTTTGCAGCAAAAAGACTGGCAAAAATGTCAGAACAGGGGGGTGAATCCACACTTTTATAGTAAAAATACTAGCAGAAACATTGAAATAGGGGGGCGTATCCGCACTTCTATAGCAAAAAGATTGGAAGAAACGTCAGAATAGGGGGGCGAATCCGCACTTCTGTAGTAAAAAGATTGGCAAAAACGTCGGAATAGGGGGGCGAATCCGCACTTTTGCGGAAAAAGAGTGACTTGGTTTGAAAATGAGGAATTATGGCAAAGACTTGGAATGACTCAATGAATGTTTGACTTATCAAAATTTACTGGTTTTTCATAGAAAGACACTTTGAACAAGCACAATCCTATGATTAGTATTAAGGGGTATGGTCAGCAAAGGTCTTACTCTAGGGTGAACAAGGTTTCTAGGGAGTCCTCGATATACACTCGGTATGTGAGGTACAGCCGTGAACACCAGTCTATCACAAGCGTGAGTTGGGAACCCCAGTGAGATACTAAAAGGCTCAGACCAACTCTTCACGTCTATCTAGGTATCACCCTAGCTTCGACGTTCTACCAATTATAATGCAACTGGATTAGGGTACAACTTTGGCTCTCCCCCTTTTATATACCCCGCCGATACACGTGGTTGGGATCATCACTTGGGGTGATGAAATCCCCAAGCAGGTCCTGCTAAGAAGAAGACACTAATCGCTTCTAACTACCCCCCTGGATCTGCACAAAGTGCAAAGGGGAAAGGTGAAAATGAATTAATGCCCCCTTAGAGTAACACAAATAAAATAGACACAGCAAGCAGCAAATATTACTTTCCCCTACTTATACTAAGTAAATAGATAAAGCAGTAAGCAAAGACTTCAAAAATTAGAATAAAACAAAGGCCCTGCAAGCAAGTGTTAGTTGTTTTATCTTTTTCCCTTTGTGATTTTCAGCAAAATACTCAAGATATCAGCAGGAAATTTGACTTCACCCACCAACAAACAGGGTTAGAGGATTAGAGCATAAAACAACAAAAGAAAGAGGCAAAAACGAAGCTAAAATGCAACTTTTTTACCTTCCCGAATGTGTTGTTTAGGGCAAATCCGCCCCTCTACAGTGAAAAATGTTGAATCAGGTGGGCAAATTCGCCCCTCTACAAAAAATAGTTAGCAAAAACGTTGGATAGTGAGGGCGTATCTGCACTTCTGCAAAAAATAGTTAGCAAAAACGTCGGATCGTGAGGGCGTATCTGCACTTCTACAAAAAATAGTTAGCAAAAATGTCGGATCATGAGGGCGTATCCGCACTTCTGCAGGGGTGTATCTACACTTCTGCAGAGAAATAGTTAGCAAAACGTTAGATTGTAGGGCATATCCGCACTTCTATAGTAAAAACTATCAGAAATGTCAGATCGTGAGGGCGTATCTGCCTCTCTGCAACGCCCAGGAGGGAAAATCCACCCCTCTGTGACCTGAACCTGCAAACAAGCTAAACAACAACAAATGTAAAATAAAGAAACCCTTTTGTGGGTCCCACCGGGCTTGCCAGAAATGTGATCCTTTTAAAATGTCAAGTCGTAATGCAAGATGCTAGATAAAAACTAATAATGCAACAAGAGGAAATAACAAGATAAAAGGCCACCTCAATGATTAGCCTAAGAAAATAGATAACATGAAAGTAAGATAAAACAAATTGAATGTTGTTTTTTATACCTTCTATATTGCTCTTTCCTTGGTTGGCCCTTGATCTTGAAGAGTTGTGTGCTCCTTGGATGACAAGCTATGTTGAATAGGCAAAAATGATATGCAAAGTGGATGGGGATATGATGATTATGAGATGAGAGTTCAAATGGAAAATTGAAAAGAGTTTGGTAGCAAAAGAATTGATCCCTAAAATGAGGGAAACGAAGGGGTATTTATAAGCTAATTGGAATTCTCTAGAGAATTCAATGGTTGGGATTGATCCAACAAGATCAAGATGAAGGGCTATGGTGAGTTGAGGACTCACAAGCCCTCACATCTTGACATGTGGAATGTGAGATGTCTTAGGTTGGAGTGATGTGAAAATGAGGTGGAAGAGAAGTACATGAGGTGGATGAAGGACAAGTACCTTTGAGGTACCTTGGGTGATGAGAATATTTCCTCAAAAAGGAACTTCTTGTCCCCAAATGAAGATGAAAGAGACATTTGAGAAATTTTAGAATTCTTCAAAAATCTCCATGGGAAAAGGGGAAGTGGTTGGTAGAATAAATGTAAATTAAAAAATTACATTCATTAGAGAGTTTATTTTGATTAAGGTTGTGCAAACACAGGATTAGGATAATTAATGAGAGATTAGAGGCAAGTGGGAGATTATGGAGGATGTGACACTTAATCAAGATTAAGTGGTGCACATCCTAATCATAGATTAATTAATTTAATCTAGATTAAAAGAAGGTTATGGAGAATGTGACAAGGAGAGAGAAAAAGGGGAATTAAAAATTAGTTTTAATCCAAATAGATGAAATGACTAAATTAAATAATTTGTCATGTTTATTTAATTTAGAGAAGAAAATGGTGTAAGGTAAAGTATTTAATTTATTTAATTACATACTTTAGGAACCTTAGGCAGAAAATGAAATAATGATTAAATAAATTATTTAATCACTCTTAATAAAATAGATGAATATAATAGACAACATTGATCATATGGAAGTGATCAAATCAAATTTGGATGTCTACAAGTCTCACTCAACAAGTTACGCAGTTGGTTCAAGTATGGAATGAGCATAAATCCATGGATTTAGATGAGGTAAGAGGCTCTATTGATCTCATTTCTTCTTGTTTGGAAATTATATATACAAATGCCTCTTAATATGTAGATTATTGAAATTTGAGTGGAGGAGAATCCAATTGAGTTTCTTTATTGTTGGAGTGATCTAGAAAATGTTCTTTTGGACAAATTTATAGCTTGCATTCTTTACTTGACTATTGAATGATTTGTATATTTTTTTGCATGATGGTTAAACCACATGCAAAGCAATTTTATCAAAGAAATAGGAAAACAAAAATTCCTTCATGATGTCAATAGAGTTGTCGGTATTGATAGTGATAAAGTGGACAAGAATTCATATCATAGTCATCTTAGTTGTCCTGAAGTTGAGGTAATTAATATAATAGTTGTTAGTTATCGGTCCCAATGTTTTGTCTTTCTTCTTTTGGACAAAAATTTATAGATTTTGCAATCTTTAAGTTGTAATTTAATCTATCCCAATGTTTTTTCATTCTTCTTTTGGACAAAAAATTATAGCTTTTGCATTCTTTAATTGACTTATATTAATTTTTGTATGATGATTAAACCACATGATGCAGATAAATTATATGAAAGGACACAATGAAAAAGGCACTGTCAATAGAACTCTCTATAAAGTTGTACAACTTCATTTTTACAATGTCATTGATAGTGTAGATTATGATGATGAACTTGATGAGCATGCACATGATATTCATAGTGGTAGTTGTGTTGAAATTGAGGTGAGTGCTATGAAACCACATGCAAGTAAGTAATATTCAAGTAAGTAATGGTTGTTTTATTATGTAAATGTTGATCATCAAATCTTGCACCTCTTCAAAAACCTTATGGGAAATTCAGTGAGTGGGGGACCAATTTGTGCTTCAGTGAATAACCTCTAAATTTTTTATAGAAAACCAACTCTTCTTTGTGTTGGGAGAAAAGGTAGAAGGAAGTAAAAATAAAATATGAAAATGGTGATGCACCAAAGCTTTTAAAAAATTTCAAACCTTAACTTATTTCCTATGGATGATATAATAGACATAGAATGCCACAGACCCTTCATTGTCGGGAAGAGAACGAGCAACAAAGGCTAAGAAAAATCACAGTGCAGTCTTTCAAATCTCCCCACGTGAAGAACCCATTAAGGTCTAATCAAAAATAAGAAAACTCTATAGGTTAACAGAAATATCCAACAATTGTAGAAAACCTTTTTCTTTTTACAACATAATATGAAAAATAAGAACCTTTACAGAAAATGGAAAAGTTCAACAGACATAATCCGATTTCTGAAAACTATTATTCAACATAGAAGCATACAACATAGAAATTAGCTACTCAAACTATCAAAATAAGCTTAACACAATGTTTTAACATGAAAGAAAAAATAATGAAGAAAATTGAAAAAGACCATCATATGCACAATTTCAAATATTTCTTCTAAATAGATAAAACTTTAATATCAAATGAGCTAAAAAATAAAGGTCGGATGCCAATCTGATGATAGTTTCAATTAAAATATAAGATGCCAGAGAATATAAATTTTTGATAAAGCTTTCTACTTCTGAAAACATTAAACTCCCTAACTAGATCTATCTACTCCGAAAATATGTTCAAAGTAACTTCTTTCTTCTTTTTAAAACTTTCAAGAAAAATTCTCTACTTCAAACTAATTTTTAATTTTTTTTGCGGCTGCCATCTATATATAGTCTGGAGGAAGAGAACACCGCCACAAATCCTTCTAGAATAAAAACTACTAGATGCATGCACTTGATAGCCCATGATCGGATTGTAAATATTTATTAGATTGCAACAATCCCTGCTCATTAATTCCCAACTGCTTCATTAATGTTCTTAGATATTTAGAAAAGATTGTAATAAAAAACAATTGGATTTAGAAAAATAGCCTGGAAAAATCTTATCGATTGACCATATAGATTGATGGCACTCACTCAAAGGTTCCAACCTGAAAGCAAGAAAGACTCAACACACTCCGAAAAAATCCATCCAAAGAGCTCACTTCATGAAAATAGAACCTTCCTAAAGTGAAGAGATGACATGTCGAGCGGGCAGAGAATCTCAAATTCATGAAAATGGCTTTAGAGAAAATTCCCACTGAGCTGACATGTGCCCCAACTCACTCCCAAAAGGAAGATGATAAACAAAATCCACATAGCCACCATGTGGTGTATTTTTCACCTTTTAGAACAATCTTTTTTCTTTAAACACAGATCCATCCCGAAGCCAAAAATTTAATAGCCAAAAATGGAAAAAGATAAAGCGAAAAATTTTCTTTACAGTTCCGATGACTCATAGGGGGCCTTGTCTTGCAGAGGCACAGACCTAGAGTTCTAGAAACTTCTAGAATTTGAGGAAGGTGGAATGTTGTACCTCCCTATCCAAATCAGTGGGTTGGATGCGAGTGCAGAGAATCTCGTATGCTTGATCCAACTCAAATATTTCTTTAAAATAAACACTCCCCCACCTTGATGAAGCAACCCAAATGTGGTAATAGAGCTAAGAAATGGGAAGGATCTCCTTCTCGATCTCATCAATGATGGGCGTCAGGCTTAAACCTCGGAGTGTTGTGGAAGCTTGGGCCTTCTGTCTGATTGAGTCTGTGATCTACTCAATTGACAATACTTCTTCATCTAGTGAGTAGAGGGTAGGTAATCTAGAGTCGAGCAGAACATTGAGCTCCCTTTTTATCTCATTAACCTTCTTATTCAACATTTATTGATGCTCCTTTCTTTTTGATGCAACCTTGTGGTAGTTGATGAATTCAATTTCCCTCCTTGAGGCATCCCTTTGATTAGGAATCCATGCATTTCTTAAAACCTATTCAGTCGCCTTACATAATTTGGAAATAAGATTTTTTGATTCCGTGGCCCAAGGAGCATAAATTTGCATAATTTGGTCAGCCACCAAGCCAACCTTTTCATTTAATTCCTGAGCATCCCTTAAAAAAAACAAGACTATCCTTAGAGCAACGATTGCAAACATGATCCTTTCCCAATGTGAGGATATCAATCTTTTCAATGTCAAAAGGATCCCAGATCCTTGCACTACAGCCAATTCTTGATGGAATCGAGATTCCCTTTCTTTCATTTTCTGTTCCATCTGGTTTTTTTCCTGGAGCACATTTGTTAGTTAAGAGCTCAAACTTTTGACCTCTTGATCATGAGACTGCAAACTGAACTCGATCTCCTCCTTCTCTTGCTTCGCCCTCTCTATTTTTGCTTGGGCCTTTTTTAGATCATCGACAGTCTAAGATTGGATGCTGTCCAATTCTTTATGCATGCTTTCTTGTATATGTTGGTACCCTGTGTTTTTTTGGTGCTCAACATAAATCTCAACGTAAATATGAATATATTCATTCTGGGCCTCTTCAAGAAACTTAGTCGTTTCCCCTTGTTGATCCTACATTTTTCTTATGTGATCCATTTCAACATATTTTCCCTTGATTTTTGTCTGTAGCCTGTTCACTATTTCCTTTACATTTACCAACTCTTCGTCATGCTTCTTCAACTTCTTGTCTAACCTTGTATAACTAGTGTAGACCACTTTTTAGGTGGCCTTAGCTAGAACCACTCTGTCACATGGGCAAGTTTCACTTAAATCTAGACCTATAGCTCTGATGTCATAATCTTTCATCTACATATCTTCCTCAGGCTGGGATACAAGCATCTTCATGGTAGTGATCAACAAGGAATTCCTCTCCTCATTGTAACAAGCCTCAATCTTCTTAGTAATTTGTTGTGAGACAACTTTTAACTATAGATTTTGTTTTCTCGTCTATCGGGCCTACTTTGTTGCATCAAAATGACCTTGGAGACTCTATGGGGAGTTGATGCTTTGTGCGGAAATGGAGGCACCTAGAGGGAGACTGAATAGGGTGACAAAAGGAGAAGCCTTGGTTGTATGGGATTGTTGGGAGGCAAAGGGAGCATTATCATAGAAAATAGTGTGATACCATATGGAGATTGAGCAGGGGAAAAACTCATCGAAGTGAAAAGGGAAGACATTCACCTCGGAGCTGATGGGTTTGGAGAAACTAGAAATATGGATGCTTCAACCTTTTCAATGGGTTCCCTTGATAGGGCGATTAAAGAATCAATCACAGTTGAAGTAGACAATGCTCGTTTAGAGCACGAGGTTACTTCACATGGTTGATTGTTGAAAATGTATTGGGGTTCATTTAGGAAAAAAATATTGGAATCTGTGGACAAAGGACCCTGTTCAATATATGTGGGTGGAGTAGTAAGTAGAGATGCAGAGGCAGAAAGAAGAGAGGGAGAAAAAATTGCCTGAGCGATTGAAGCGGAAAATCCCTATAGAGAGGACTCCACTTCTTATTCTCCTCTAATTGACACACCAGGTCCGCCTAGGTTTTGGACTCATCTCCTCTTTATACGATCGAAAATGGTAGATTTTGATCCTTTGGCAGCTGATCCCACTAAAACCCGGCCTTCAATAACCACAACGGACCTCTTTGGAGATTGTTAGGTTATTTTTCCTTTACTTAAGACACTAGCAGAGGACATGACCTGGGAGTCCTTGTTCTTTGATCCTTTTATTTTTTTTGGTTCTTGAGGCTAGGAAGTATAGAGTGGAAGCGCCTCCTCTTCAACCTTGTGTCTACACTCAGGATTACTATCTTCAATATTGGTCTCCTTGTCATAAATCTCGTCGAGCCTTTCATCATGTGGTCAGAGATCTCCATACATGGCTGATTGATATTGAAAAGGGGCATATAAAATGTCAATCTTTCTCCACTAATCATTCAAATATGTCTTAAGAGTCCTAATTGGATTGACTAGCAACCTCACAAGGTGAGTCAATTCACAATGAGGAAGACCTATGAGGGGTTTTTTCAGCTTTAATGGATTCACCACCAATCAAATGCTTGGAAAGGACAAATGAACATTCAACCTACAAAACCTAGTTATGCAAGCTAAATGAGAGATGAAAATAATGAAATTATGCAATAGGGATATATGATATGTGTACTCGGGAAGTCTAGACATGTTGTGAGGATTACAAAAATGCAAAGAAGCTACAAAAATGTGCTATGGAGGATTAAGATGCCCTAGGTGGTGTATGAGTCCTGCTTCTATTTTTTAGAGCATATACAAAATCTTCAAATGTCAAAACTAGATCTGAAGGAATCTATGAAAAAATAGGCTTGGGAGGACTAAGATTCCCAAGGTGGCGTATTAGTCTCATTCTGAATTTTAAAAACTTCGAATGTGATCTCGGGCTCCAAGGTCTACACTTCCTTCTTCTTAGGTCTCAGGCTCTGAAACTTCCAGATATAACCTATAGGTGAGTTTTCGTGAATATGACAACTTTGTTATGCAACTTTGCAACTTTTACAACTTTGCACTCCAAATGATCTTCAAATATTCAACCTAAACCTGCAATCACAAATATGCAAGATGGGAAAAACTTTTTAATTTTTAGTGAATGGGAGTTTTCCTTGGTCAAACCCCTTTTTGGTAATTAAACCTTGAAATGAAATAAAGTAATGAGGGGAAATGGTAAATGAAAACCATGGAATACTACAACTCACCAAACCCTTGTAAAGTTTGTAAAGTTGTGTGAAATGGTTGCAATTGATGTGGCTCTTGAATCTTGCTTGAATGATATTGACCTTGATCTTGATTGAAACACTTTCTTGAATCACAAACCCTCCATCACAAATGTTTGCACGACACACATGATCCAAGAAGTCTTTGATATGATGCTTGAATCTTGATGATGGCTCCAAATAATTGATGAATTTCTCTTGAATTCTCTTGTGAACTCAATTTGATATTATGAAGGCTCTCACAAAAGACTTGGATTGAAATGAATGAATGACCTTGTATTTATACTAAATTATGCTTAATATCCCAAAATTACATCACGCCAAGCTAATATAAGAATTCATTAAACAAAGGAGGCTAAATCCTACCAAGATTTGAAATTAAATTCCAAAAATACATTAAGGTGGACTAAGACTCCCTAGGTGGCATCTTAGTCCCAAGGCATGAAACTTGGGGCACAAGCAGCAAAAAGGGGCCTAATTAAGATGCCTCAAAATCAGGGTCATGAGACCTTTGGGGGACAAAGACACCCTAGAGGGCATTTAATCCCAACCCAAAAATTAGGGACACATAGATAGAATTATTAGATTATCATTTGTGCATTGGAGAATGTTGGGATTAGCTAGAAAAATATGTAATTCATAGGGCTTGTGGACACAAAATAGGACCAATTAAGCCATAAATGAGGATAAATAAAGCAAGGTAGATCCCAAAAAAGTGTGAAAATTCAAGGGGATGCACTTTACTACACTACATTTAGCCCCCACTTTAGTGAGAGGATGAACTTGCTTCAAACTCACACTAAAGTAGCCAACCACACAATTAAGAGGGGTTCCAAAGTACAAATTTTAATAAGATAATAATCAAGAGGGTGGCCAAGCCACTTCAAGATCCTATGGAAGAACAACATAGGCACAAAGAAACACATATGGATGATATATGTAGCCAAAACCAAATTGCAAACATACACCATCAAAGATAGGAAAAAGGAAAAAGGAAAAGAGAAAAATTGCAAGGGATCAAGCTTCTACTAGCCATCCAACACGGTGGACCGGGTCTAGGCTCTTTTTCCAAAAAGGGAGTTTACAAGTGGAATGTGTTTTCCACTATGAAAACAAAACACATGCTCACAAGGGCTAGTGGGAGCTAGGTGTCCACTAGGTGAGCCCTAGGGGACCATATCAAAGCCATACCTCCATGACTTTAATAAGGTACAAAATGAATGCTCACAAGGGCTAGTGAACCTAGTTGTCCACTAGGTGAACCCCAAGAGGTCCATATTAAAGTCATACCTCCATGAATTTAGTAAGGACAAAAAGAGAAAATGCAATGTGACAAGAAAGAGATATGTTCAAAGGGATTTTGCTTAGTTCATGCGAGGTACTACTCTTAGGGGACATTGTTCTTAACATATCCAAGAGAGGATAGATACAAGGTCTCATCCTAGGGAACATAATACCAAATGCTTCAAAGAGAGGAGAAGCGCAAAAGGTCTCATCTGTTTTCCAAGAGAGGACAAGTGCAAGGTCTCATCCTGGGGAACATTGTATCAAATGTTTCCAAGAGAGGAAAAGGAAATATCATGATCTCAGAGGGAGTCAAACCCGAAGAACCACCAAGAGGAAAAATGCATCACATAAAGAAATAAAATCACATCAAGGAACATGAAAAAAAATTCAAATAAAATCATGTTAAAATAATGCCAATGTATGCCCCCACTTTAAATAAATTGCTAACACCATACTGTGAATTACTTTAAAATAGCCAAAAGATGAAAAGGAAAAGAGAGTTTCCCCCCAGAAACACATAAGGGATCTATGGATTCGAGGTTAGTATTTGTCTTTCCTATAGTAATATTAGAGAGCTCAGAATTGTCATCATTACCCAAATACACATAGAATAGGAAGAGTGACACAAATAGAGCGATAAAAAAGAAAAACCTTTTGAGTCAACATGGAAGATACATGGATGTATCGATGCCTTGCATCATCCCCAAAATGAAAACACAAGACAAAAATGAAAGGATAAACACAAGATAATGAAAAATATTTTTGGTCAACATGGAAGAGACATAGGGTGTGTCAATGCCTTGCGTCATCCTCAAAAGGAAAACACAAGAAAAAAATTAAAATGAGAAGCAAAGATAAAGGGTCAATGAAAAAGGAAAAAGTATACAACATATAGAAGAACGAAGGTACAAATAGAGGAATTCACATAGAAAGAAACATCAAACAAAACATCACGAGGGATCACAATATACATATGAAAGCGAAAGAAAAAAGAAAATGTAAAATAATAGTAAGGCACATGTAGATCAACCATCTAGGAGTTCATCTACATCCATGTATTGTTTAGTATATGTGGAATGTAAATCACTAGCGAGAGGGATTACATCAAGTGTTGTACTAGGATAATCACCAGGTTTAACACATGGTGAATCACTTTGTATAGGAGGATCACCATGGTTGTTATTGTTTAATCTCAAAAATGGGTAAAATAACTGTAAGTGTGGAATGAGGTAAATAACATAAATACACTTCTTAATACGACATTATATCAATGATTAAACAAATTGAATCAATTCAACAAAGTAATCAATTGAAAGTGTCCTATTGCTCTCTATCTCCAAAGATTTATTAAATCACTATTGCTGTCAGATTGTGTAAGCATATAAGACTATTAAAATGACTATCTGAAGAACGAGATGATAATAATATAATGCTAAATGATAAATCAATTAAACTAACATGATATTGATGTGAAATGGATAAATGCAGCTCCAAGAGGCAGTCATTGTTGTGAAGCTTGATTGTTGAATTGCTTGATGTGTGATTGCTTGAATGTTGATGCCTAGATTCCTATAAAGTAAGGGTGCAAAATCTTGATTATCTGGATCCTCTTTTTGGTTCAATGAGGCTTGTATTTATAGATTTCCTGGTTGTAGAAATGCACAGGGAAAGCTTTGAGAGGCTTGGATTCAATCTAGAGGATTGAATGGTGAGAGATGGAGGAGATTGAGAGAAAGATGGAGATTGTCTCTACCCATGAAAACACCAAGCAAGAGAAGAGGAAAAATTGATGGAAGAGGATTGAGAGATCAAATTCCAAATTTGTCTCCAAAACTTCTCGTGAAGTTTCAAAGCAGTAATTGTGACAAATTTAGACATAGATTAGACATAGGAAATCTAATTCATTTTTGAGAAAATGTAGATTGGAATATTCCTTTATGCTTAATTCAAATATTTTGATTTATTTAAATTAGGAAAGGGAGATAAATAATTTAATAAAACAAACTATAAGATAGTCATTTATTTAATCAGAGGAATATGGTAATTAATCCATAAAGTGTTTGATCTTATTTAATTAATTCAAGAATGATGTGATAGATTGAAATAGGGATTTGATAATTAAATCGAAGAAAGTATTTAATTTTGTTTATTTAATTAAGATGAATTTGAATGTGAACTATATTAAATAAATATTTCTATTTATTTAAACAGTAGAGGAAATAGAATAATTAATCAAATAATGTGTATTTAATTAATCAGATGCTCCAGACCAATTTTAGGTGTATACATTTTGCCCCTCTTCGAAGTGATGTGTTTACGCATTGGTTCAAAGAATATTTTTGCTACTACTGCCAGGATCGATGATTTCAAAAAAAATAATTCCGTATGCCTGAGACATGATTTTCAGATGATAATAATTTTGTGTGCCCCAGACATGATTTTCAGACGATAATAATTTCGTGTGCCCCAGACATGATATTCAGATGATAATAATTTCGTGTTCCTCAAACATGATTTTCAGACAATTTGATAATGATATGCCCCCTTGGGAGATAAATTGATAATCTGATGATTTTTAGAATTTTTCAAAAATTGATGATTTTCTGATGATTTTATGATGTTTTGATGATGAAATAATTTATCTCCTGACAAATGATGAAGAAATAGAGCCCTTAGATGAGTTTTAATTAATTTCATGGATAAAATTAATCAAAATGTAATAAAAATCCACCAAAAATACCTTTCAAAAATTATAAATAGTGCTAAAAGGTCATTTTCAATAGATTATTTGCTTTTTGAGTTCAAAAGTCTTAGTGATAAAGAATTTTCTACCAGCTGGAGCAAGATGCCTATCCCCTACCACACTCACCAATTTGAATGCATTTGATGCCACAGACGGCCGCCTATGTATGGACCTCCGGTATGTACCCCTTGACCTCCTCGTGATTCGTGCACTTTTGTTTTTTATGCTTTTTAGGTCCTAGGCGTGTCTAGGTGTCTTTTAGCACTTTGAAGCCACACTGTAGCGCTTACATCCAGATGTAGCACTTCTATTAGGTTGTCTAGCACTTTGAGTTTTAGCACTTGCATCTAAAACTCTAGCGCTTCCAGTCGGTAAAGTAGCGCTTTCAGCGAATTAGCGCTTAGGAGTCAAGAATTAGCACTATGAAGCCGGATTTTAGTACTTTGAGATTTTCAACGCTTTGAGTCGGTGGATTAACACTTTTAAAGTCTGTTCTAGCACTTTTGGTAAAGTGGCGCTTAGATGGCCTATTTTAGCACTTTGATATGGAAAAGTAGCGCTTTGAGTTTTTTAGCGCTTCAGAGTGCTGAAATAGCGATTTCATGGTTTTAGCGCTTTGGGTCCCTGTTTGAGCGCTTTTAGGTGATAAAGTAGCACTTTTGGGATTTAGCACTTTGGATAACTATTTTAGCGCTTTCATGTCAGAATTGAAGATTTTTACTTAGTGAACTTTGATTATGTCAATTCTGATCATGTCCATTCTTCTGATTGGTATGATGGAACATCCACATTCTTGATGTTGGATTTGATGATTTAAATAAGACAAACTCTCATGATAGTCAAGAAGAAAACCCCATTTATTGATGATCCTCATGATAGGCGAGGACATGATTCAATATCTGATAAATGTCATGATAGGTGAGATCTAGATAATGGTTTGATGAACCTCATGATAGGTGAGGTTTGATTCAATATCTGATAAATCTCATGATAGGCGAGATCTAGATATTGATTTGATAAACCTCATGATAGGTGAGGTTGGATGTTCGCCTATGAATTTTGATCAAAAATTCATACCAAAGCTTTCAGAATAGTTGATAGTAGAATGAACTTTGATTCCCTGACATAGTTCACTGATTGTAGATTTATTTGTTATGATGATAGGAGGATCTAGGTACTCTCCAGATGCGAGAGAGATTTCCGCAGATGAACGATTAGATACCACATTTGACACCGGATGAGCTCTAGGTGATAGGCCAGTGTGGCCTCACGAGTTTACTTGATATGCCCCATATTAGGATTAATCAGGCTTTGTTGACTGCACTGGCTGAGAGGTGGCATAGCGACCACAACACCTTTCACCTACCCACCGGTGAGATGACAGTCACACCCGAGGATGTGTGGCATATATTGCACATTCCATTCATGGGGGAGATCGTGACATATGATTCACATGGGACCAGCAGCAGAGATGCTCTCCGTAGAGTATTTCAGGATCAGGACATAGAGGGTCCGAGCGTGCGATGGCGGAGGATTGTAGACTCTTATGCAACATTACCAGCAGTGCTAGCTAGATTTATTGGAGGATTCTTTTGCCCTGATCGTAGGTCAAAGGGATTCCTCGTTGGCTGGGGTAGGACACTGGAGAGCATGTTGGTACATGGTACCAGATATGCATGGGGGATGTGCATGTTAGCACATCTTTACCATGATCTTCATTCCATTGTGTATCTAGGTGCATGTAGTATATCCGCAGGGGCGACCCTGTTACAGATATGGGTTTGGTAGCACTTTGCTATTTGTTGGTCGTTTCCCGTTGCAGACAGACCAGCTGGCAAGCCATATGTTTTTAGATACAATGGTCGATTTACGCAGGCCTAGATGGGCAAGTTAGAGCACTGGAGGAGAGTTTTTGATGATACTGAGACAGTGATATGGCGCCCCTACCTTGATTATGAGGAGTGGGAGGAGGATGGTGTAGTGTTGGGGTTCTTATGTGATTCTATGTACCTTATTGGCCGGACTCCATTCATACTTGAGAGATTTTTGCTCCGTCGGGTTTACAGATAGTATGGCATAGTTTAGTGCATGCCACAAGGAGTAGCCGACTATGCATGACGATGGATGGATATTCTAGATTCGGGCCCCACACTATCTTATAACGTCATAGTAGAGGGTTACAGAGCTTTACAGCCATCTCCCTGGGACATGTAGAGAGATATATTAGAGGCAGCTGTCATAGAGGATTACGCAGCATTCTTGGCCTTGGTACCTCATCCTCGTATTACTATCCCTGATGAGCTAGCACCTTTACCAGTAGAGGAGGATGTGGCAAAGGATGTCACCGGTGGTGAGGGTGATATCCCAGCAAATGAGAGCTTAGAGAGCAGCAGTGGGGATAGTGATGGTGGGAGTGGAGGATACAGAGGGCTCGGTCCAGATATTCACAGTGCATCTTTTTCCAGTAGGCCTCGTAAGAGGCAGGTAGTGACAGTGCCAACAGTTGGGCAGTAGAGATAGATAGCTAGGCTCCAGGCATAGGTCCAGACTCTATAGGCACAGGTTCAGACATTGCAAGGGCAGTTGGTACAGGCTCGGGGCATGGTTGTGCAGACTCAGACACAGATGCAGGCACAGGCACATACGCACACACAGGCCTTGGCACAGGTACAGGGGCAGTTAACCACCATGCAGATACCCTGATAGTAGAGTGAGACAGTGCTCGATAGATTGTCGAGAGGGCACAAAAGAGAGCCGAGACCCTCCAGAGAGTGGTTGATGGCACCTCTATAGGTGATTATATGAGAGAGGTTTTGCGAGCTACCCGAGAGGCCGAGTATTACAGAGGTCGGTATCATGATGCAGTGCCTACTGAGTGCGAGTCAGTTATGCCCCATTGAGATCTGGGTGGACTCACACACGGATAGTCAGTGAGGGGGTGACTCAGCCTCCACACAGAGATCCTAGAGATCTGGGTCCTTCAAGGGGTGGTAGTGGTAGTGGTATAGGTCCTGGTAGGCCTGCTCATTTTGGCAGTAGCAGGTCATAGATGCCATTTTGATCTACATTGATGTATTTTTATGACTTCATTATATACTTGACACTTGATGATATATATATGAGATGTATTTGATATGTTATGTTGATGGTTTCATGATTTCCATGTGATGGATGCTTTTATATGCTTTATGTGATGAGTTAATTCTAAATGTGGTGATGATAAATGATGATTTATTTTAATGTAATGATGTAATGATGTATGTATGGATTGATAAATGATATGTGGATACATGATGATTTATATGAATGATTTTAAATGTGATCAAAATGTATGAAATAGATGGATGAATGCCTTTTTTTTAATTTTCAAATGTGATAATGATTTTATAATGAATGAAGAAATGTAAGGATGGTAATTAATGTAGGCATATGATGTTGGATAAATGGTAATGTAATGAATTTGGTATGGTAAGAATGATCTTGATGCACTGATGGTAGAATATATGATGCATGATGAAATATATGCATGATGAAATGATGATGCAAATGATGATGCTATATGTTTTTGATGATTTTATGTCAAGTATACTCAGTTTCTTTTGTAGATTAGATAATCATTGATTGGAATCCTTTATGCAACAAATACTCTACAGATAATGAATGATGATGAATGCAACTTAATTTAATCATGCAATGATATGCAAAACAAATGTCATTTTTACAGTCTCTTTGTGCTTGATATCATCATAGAGCTTTATTGGATGTTGAAAGTGAATACAAGCGTCAATGGTTGTGTTAATCCAATGACGAGCTGGGTATTACTTTCATGATTTTTGATATTGCAATTGAACACAAGCATCGAGGTATAATTGAACCGAGATGACCTGAGCATTCATATGCGTAAACAAGCAGTGATTAATCATTTCAATGTGTGAATTCCGAATGTCATCGGTGATACATTTGCATAGCACATCCCTCGACAATTCACACATTTATATGACTATCATACAGACAGCAGATAATAAAACATCATTCTTTTTCCTTGTATCTCTAGTTTTTATACATTATTGAGTTACTCCAAAGAAATGATAATCAAAATATAATTCATCCATTTTCACTTAGTGTGTTTCAATCATTTTTCAAATTTAAGATCATCCATCTTGACTTTTTGACATGTTTTTGCTTTGGATTTTCTGAGGATTTTGACAAAAAACCTAACCTACTAACTAATCCTAGGGGTCTCAGGGGCAGATCAAAGATTAGCCTTGCCTATGTTACACATGCAGAGACCACATAGTTCGACTGACACAGACCTATGTTTTTGAAAGTTGCTTTTTCAGACTTACTTTTTTTTGACATGTTTTTGGATTTTTGATATGATATGGATGTTTGATGCTTTTCTGATGATGATTGACATTGCGCTTTGATCTTTATTTTGGTTTTTCTACCATACTATCGTGTTCATTGACTCGTGAAATTGGTATGTCTTAATTGCCCCTAATGATATCTAGATGTTTCCCCCAAGTTATGGAATGATATGTTGACCATGTGACATGAGTTTGATAATGGATGCAATGATGGCAAGATGACTGACATGATACAGAATGATATTGACTTGCCAAACTAATGATCCTGATATGTTCATAATAGATGGGAAAGCTGATCTTAGAATCACATATGATTCCTATTTCCAAGTTTTCATCAAATGATTTGATTACACCCTTTGTGTTTTTGTATTTTTCTGATTTTTATGTTTTTTTTTTCTTTTTTTTTTGTATTTTTGCGTTTGCCAAGATGCCTATTTTCTAGGTTTTCACCAAGGAAACAATTTTAGATTTTTGCCCCATGCACTAGGAGTTTTAAGCATAGAATTTTTTGAGATGAATACTGTTGATAGGTTCATCAAACAGATCCCCTTCTAACATTGATAGCTGATATGCTCCTGATCCATACACTAATATGACGACAAACAGACCAAGCTAATTAGGCTCAAATTTTCCTTTCTTCTCCCTATCTTGCTAATTTCTAGGGTTTTCCTTTAGTACCAAGTCACCAACTTGAAAGACCCTTGGTTTCACCCTGTGATTGTAACTCCTTGACATCCTTTGTTGATAAGTTGTTAGATGATTTACAGCTTGTTGATGACGCTCGTCTAGCAATTCCAGTTCCTACAATCTAGATACCCTATAATCTTCATCTATAGGCCCATAGTGCTGGATTGAGTTGAACATGCCAATCACGTCCAACATTGTTAACCGTCTTTTTGAGAATTTTGAGTATGGTTTTGTTTGAGGCCTCTGCTTGGCCGTTCCCTTGAGGATAGTATGGTGTTGAAAAATGATGTTAGATGTGGAACTTTTCACATAACTCTTGAACATCTTGATTTTTGAATGGTCGTCCATTATCTGTGATTATAGATTGAGGGATTCCATATCGACAGATGATGTATTTCAAGATGAATGAGGAGATCTATTTCCTAGTGATGGTAGTAAGAGGTACTGCCTCTATCCACTTCATGAAGTAAGCCCCATTGACAGAAAGGCCATGTTGATGTAAAAGGATGAAGTTCTTGTGTCGGTGCATGAATCAGATTGCTGTGAACATGACATTTTTGTCATTTCTTAACAAAATGATATGATTCTTTTTCCATGCAAGGCCAATAATAACCCAAACGGAGGAGTTTCTTGGCTAGGGTTATTCACTCAAGTGAGTACCACAAATACCCTCGTGAACTTCTCGTAGGGCCATTTCAGATTCATTGTGTTCTAGACATCGGAGTAGTGTACCATCAAGGCCTCGACCATAAAGGACATCTGTGATTAAAGTGTGTTGGGTGGATTGACGGATAAAGTTGCGTTTTTGATTCCTGGAAAGGTCAGGAGGTAGGCCATCATCTTTCAGATAAGCATAGGTTTTTTCGTATATGGAGGTTTTAGTGGTTTCTAGATGACATATGGTAGCAGATTCCGATTGATAATGGGAAGAACATGATACTTGTTCTACCATAAACTCATAACAAACACGCTTCTCAGGCAATTGTAGTAATGAAGCGATCGTAGCCATAGTATTTGCAGCTTTGTTCTCCGCCCTTGGAATCTTATCAAACTTGATACTAGTAAAGGATTGTTTCAGATTATCTATTTGTTGCTTGTAAGGCATCAATTTGTCATCTTTGGTTTGATATTCATCATTGACTTGATAAATAACTAGTTGAGAGTCCCCATAGACCTATAAATCTGTGATTTTCCATTGAATTGCAATTTTGACCCCAATAACCAATGCTTCATATTCTGCCACATTATTGGTACATTGAAACATGAGTCTGTATGATTTTGGAATTGTGTGTCCTTGGGGAGAGATGAACAAAATCCCTGCTTTTGATCCTCGTTGTGTATACGATCCATCAAAGTACAATATCCATTGTTGGGGCATTGTTGTCATGATGTTTGCATCTAGAAATTCCATTGTCATTGGGTGATTATCCGATAGAGGAGCTTTAGCTAGTTGTTCAGCAATTGCTTGTCCCTTAATTTTCTTTCTCTCGACATATTGAATATCGAATTCACTAAGGAGCATAACCCATTTTGCCAGTCTACCTGTTAAGGCAGCTTTACTTAGTAGATACTTCAAAGGATCAATCTTTGCAATTAACCTGATTATATGAGCCATCATGTAGTGTCTCAACTTTTGAGTAGAAAACACCACTGCTAAGCAAGAATTTTCTATGAATGTATAGTTTATTTCATAGCCATTTAAAGTTCTATTGATGTAGTAGATAGCATTCTCTTTTCCTTCATGATCCTCTTGTGCTAATAGTGCCCCCAAAGATATATCTATCATGGCAATGTAGAGAATGAGGGGTATTCCTTCTATTGGTGGTATGAGAATAGTTGGTGACATTAGATATTGTTTGATCTAATTGAATGTCACTTCACACTTCTCATCCCACATGAAAACTATGTGTTTATGCAATAGATGATTGAAAGGATGACTTCTATCTACTAGCTGGGAGAGGAATCTTCTAATTTTTTGAAGCCATCCTTGTATTGATCTGAGCTGGCTGATGTTTCTAGGAGGTGGCATCTCCATAATTGCTTTGACTTTTGTTTGATCCACCTCAATGCCCTTTTTTGACATAATGTATCCTAGTAGCTTTGCTGATGTAACCCCGAAGACACACTTCTTAGGGTTTAATCTGACATTAAATTTCTCTAGCCGTGTGAAGATTTTATCAAGAATATGCAGATGTTCTTCCCTTGTAGTAGATTTTTCCAAGATGTCATCCACATAATCCTCCATGAAAGTGTGCATCATATCATGGAAGATCATAGTCATTTCCCTTTTATAAGTTGCTCCTACATTCTTTAAACCAAATGGCATGACGTTCTAGTAGAAAGTTCCCCATGGACATGTGAAAGCCATCTTCTCCTAATCTTCTAGAGCTATTCTAATTTGATTGTATCCAGAGAAGTCATCCATGATTGATATCATGGCATGCCCTGCCGTCAAGTCCACAATGATGTCTATGTTTGGTAGTGGAAAATCATCCTTCGAACATGCTTTATTGAGATCCCTAAAATCTATGCAGATTTTGATGCTGTTGTTTGGATTTGAAACAGGTACTATGTTCGATATCCACTCAGCATAATCTATAGACCTTATGAATTTAGCATCCAATAATTTCTTTAATTCTGCTTTTACCATTAATGCGATGTGAGGATGCATTTTCCTTAATTTCTACTTAACAGGCTTGATTCCTTTTGGCAAAGACAAATGGTGCATAAGCAGATTTGGATCTAATCCTGGCATATCAGAGTATGACCAAGCGAAGTTGATGCTTCTTGTTTTAAAGAATTTGATAAATTCTGGTCTTTCTTGATCAGTCATTGATTCTGCTAGATGTAGAACTTTTGCCCTTTGTTCTGTGCCAATGTCCACTGATTGTGTAGGTTCGACCAGAACTGATGATCGCTCATGATAGTGTTATGGGAGAGTGTCAAATCTTCCATCCTTTAGTGCCTCAGAAAGGTTTTCACCATTGGATGCGTTCTTTATTTTAACTTTTTCCAGATCTAATGTTGCCATAGAATGGTTTTCACCATTAGATCTATTTTGCTTGTTTTCATTTTTGCAACTGGAAGATTTGACACCCTCCTGCTGAGTCGTATTGTTATGAGTATTATGGATAGCATTTGTATCAGGTTCGGTATGACAAAGGAAATGCATGATAGCATCATCATTTTCAAATTTTGGTACAGTCAATGGTTCGGTAGGTTCCCAATCAATAAGTTCTGGATGGATTAATGGCATGGTATCATCAGATTGATTTAGGTCAATGGAAGTAAGAGTGAGGACAACAATATCGTCATAATTGTCATTTGGGATATCGAGATCCATGATGGTACCCTCTTTGAAATCATCTAGTTCACTCAAATTTTGTTCGTCCTCACTAGAGTCATTGATATTTAGTGATCCCTCGACAAATGGTCTAGACCCAGAGCCTTGGCCCTATTCACATGTAGGTGCATATCTTTGAATCACATCGACTGGAATATCAATGTCAAGTAGATCACAAGGTAATGCCCACTCATATTCATTTGAGTCTGTTTCAGAACCATCTCTAAAGTGAAGGATATTTTCCATAGCTGTCCTTTTTAGCTCTTGCTTCTCTTCTTTAGAGTATCCTAGTCCTAGTTTTTCTTTTTTATGGAGAGTGAGAGGTGTGATAGGTTATGATATTCCCTTCTTTCTTAACCCCAATGGTCCTTCTCCTTCATAACCCATCTTTTCAAGAATAGCCTTTCCTTTTCCATACTTGTCTGTGTTGATGCTAATATTTTTGGTATCGGTCTTTGATGTTGATGTTTCTTCATCCTTGTATAGCCAATCCAAGATTGCTTTGTTGTCCATTTCTTCTGCTATGGTTCCAAATTTTACAAATTTTTCTTGAAGAACTATGGTAGGTATAGATGTTAGAGGTTTGATTAGTGATGGTTGACCATATTTCCTAGGAGATGGCATTAACTATGATAAGTTAAGCGATTGCTCCATTGAGTACTGTCCCATTCCTTTATCTGTCAACTGAAATTGCTTTTGAAATTTGTCTGATAAAGAAGTTTGTGTATCTGGATTGTTTGTTTCATCATGACTGGTTTCCTTTTCTTTACCTTTCTTTTGCACCCACTTGGTAGAGATGCTTGGACTTTGTTCGTTCTTGGATGATGATGAACTTGAAGCTTCCCTATTGTGAGGGACAAAAGTGTCTTGAGATATTCTTAATGTGTCACAATGTTGTGGGTGATTATAATCAGTAGCTATAGTCACCTCTTGTCCGTTTACTGGAAACTTCAAGCATTGATGGTATGTAGAAGGTACGACCTGCATTTCATGAATCCAAGGTCATCCTAAGAGTATGTTGTATGTCAATTCTCTTTCTAATACTTGACATGCTATATGCTTCATCATAGGTCCCACTTGAATGGGTAATATAATCAAACCTTTGGATGATCTTTCCTCTTCATCATAGGCTTTGATGGTCATTTTTCGTTGAGCATCAATAGCGTCTTTAGAATATCCTAGTGCATGGACTAATTTGAGGGTGCAAATGTTCAAACCAGCTCCCCCATCTATTAGAACTATCTTAACACGATGATTATGAATACAGACTTTGATATGTAATGTTGTGTTATGCAGATGGTTTAATGAGACATCATCCTATTGAGAGAATGACAGACAATGCGAGGTAGTCAGGTGTCCCACCATAGCTTGGAATTGATAGAAATCCAAATTATTTGGTACAGTTGTGGCAACTAATGCTTGCTCGAGAACTTCTTTATGTGATGGTGACAACCTAAGGAGTTCTAGTATTGAGATTTGGGCAGGGATGTTTTGTAATTGATCAACAATAATATAATGAGATTGAGGCGTAACCGCACATTGAGATCCCACTCCTTTTAATACTACCTTGGCTTGCCATCTAGTCATGACGTTTGCTGTTTGACGTTCTTGATTCTCTCGGGGGGTGTTTTGCATTTGATTGATAATATCATAATGTGATGGAGGTGGAACCGCATGTGTGGATCCCATTCCCCTTAATATTACTTTTGATTGCCCCCAAGTCATGACGTTTGTTGGTTGATGTTCTTGATTTTCTCTGATTTTTAAGACATTTATCTGATTATCAGAGTTTTGCACGCTTGGGAGTAAATCCAAAGAGGTAATGTTGGTGCTTTCATTTTCATCAATGTTATCACTAACTGCATGATCATTTTTGACTTCAGATAGACACAGGATTTTTGTGTTATAGACATGATTGGCTTTATTCCCTTTTCTATTTGATGATGATGCACCTTTGTCATAATTTGGCAAAGGATCTTTGAAGGCCAAATGATCGTTATTATTTTTAGGTCCTTCCACATAAACTTTGTTGTTGTCCACCAAATCTTGTACTGCATGTTTCAATTCCATACAGTCATTTGTTTTATGACCCTTGTTATTATGATAGTTGCAATAATCAACATCATTCCACCATGATGGTTTGACTTTTGGATCCTAGAACCTAGCTTCCCATGTCGTAAGAAGGCCTCTGATAACTAGTTCTTTCATCGCTGATTCCATTGATTGCCCTAAAGGGGTGAACTTTCATCGATTTGATGGTTTTTGATATGATAGTGTTTTTGTGTGTTCGCTGTTCTGCATGGTATTTGACTGGACTTTTTGGTCACTGTTTTGATTGTTTGAAGAAGATGCAGTCAAGTTGAAAATTGGTTTGACATTTTGTGAATCGCTTTTTGTTTCATTTGTGTTGCGATTCTTTTGCCAAATTTTTGGTTTATCATTGCTTGATGTTGATTGGAGTAGTTATTTGATTTGTCATTGTAATGTTTGATAACTCCCCATTTCACTAATGCTTCCTCAATCTTAAGACCATTTTCTATGAATTTTTCAAAAGTGGGTGGACATTGTAATTCTAGCCTATAGCTCGTTTCTTCTGTCAAGTTCTCAATGAATAATTCCATCTTTTCTTCCTCTGGAATAGATCAAGGATACCTAGCAAATAGTTGTCGCCATCTTTGGAGAAAAGACAAGAATGTTTCTCCTTTGTTTTGTTTTAAGTTGTAGAGATCCTTTGTAGTAACATCATTTTGGATGTTGAATGAATATTGAGAGATAAACTTGTTAACTAGTTCCTCAAATGTTTTGATACCAGGTTGCAGTTTTGAGAACCATTCCATACATGCACCTCCCAAACTTCTTGGGAATAACCTCATAAAATAAGTCTCTTCTTGATCGAACTCAAGACTCATCGTTTTAAATTCTCGAATATGATCTATTGGGTCTATTCCTCCATTGTACTTATTGTACTTTGGGAATTCACAATGTCTTGGAAAAGGTAGCAAACCAACTGTTGCATCAAAAGGATAAGGACAAATGTCCTGTATCGCATATCTTTTGGTTGTCCCTTTCATCATGTCATGTATCTGTTGATGTAATAATTGCATTTGTGAAGTTAAAGCAACAACTAGATCTATTGTTGGCGTTGGTTGTGGTATCTCAGTCTCATTTATGTCTGGTGTTTCTTTCAAATGGTTTATATCAAATTTTTTTGGAAGTTTCGCCCTTGATTCGGCCAACATTAAAAGATATTTTTCCATGTCTTGTTCCAAAACTTTTTCCATAAACATGTGAAACTT
Source organism: Sequoiadendron giganteum (assembly GCA_007115665.2). Classification (NCBI taxonomy): domain Eukaryota; kingdom Viridiplantae; phylum Streptophyta; class Pinopsida; order Cupressales; family Cupressaceae; genus Sequoiadendron; species Sequoiadendron giganteum. The sequence goes on from CM021102.1 coordinate 448,909,983, forward strand.
GGGATCTTGTTGAGCCACTTGGATTTCCTCTTAAGTTATTTCATTTTTTTCATTGCGGTTTAGAGTGTTCCAAGGATTTTCCTCTGCCATGTTTTTAGATGATTCAAGCTCTTGTTCTAAGAGTCTTTGTTTGTGGGACCTAGTGAAGACTGGCACACAAATTTTTGTCCTTTCTTCTGAAATGTTGATCTTATGTGTGGGATAGTGTCAATTTGAACCTTTTTAAACAAATTCAAATAAGATGACTGATCTTATTGATTGAGACAATATTTAAAAAGTTAATTACTATACTTTGTTTTGTGATGAAGGATGATAGTATCCTGATGATGAAACTTTAGTGTAGTAATTGATTGTGTAATTGATTTTGACACTTGTAATTTGCAAGATCTTGTTTTAGTTGATAAGTTTGGAAATTTGAATAAAACCTTTCTGATTTCGGTCCTTTGACAGTGATTCTGATGAACAAAAACTTGTGTTGTAGTGAAGATTGTGGACAAAAGATAGACAGACTGTTTGGTAAGATTTTTGAACTCTTTGTTTTAGAAGCGCTAAAATAGAGTACAAAAGCGCTATTTCACATAAACGCTAGAATAGAGACCAGAAGCGCTGAAATAGGTGACCGAAGCGCTATTTTGACTGAAGCACTGAAACAGTGACTAGAAGCGCTAGAGAAAATGACAAAAGTGCTACTTCCCAGAAGCGCCGAAATAGAACCCAGAAGCGCTGCAAAAATTGACAGAAGCGCTATTTTACCAAAAGTGCTAAAATAACGATTGTAAGTGCTAAAACAGAGCCTAAAAGCGCTATTTCATGAAAGCGCTAGAACAGTGACCCAAAGCGCTGAAACAGGTTTTCTAGAATGCTAAAAATAGGACCCTTTAAGACTTTCTACTGTAAAATTTGATCGAGTCTTATGGCATATTGTATTAGAGACAACAGAAGATATGAAGGATGAATCTATTGACTACGGTTGTGGAATTGTGTGAGAGCCCTTCTCTGGAAGAAGGCTCGTGAGTAGATTGGTTCTACTACGTAATCTAATGTGTGACCCCTAGCAAAATCATGATAGTGGTGGATGAAAGTTCTATATTGCGAAAGAAGTTTTCGATTTTGATATAGAAAATGTTGTTTTCTCAATGTTTTTCTATAACCGAGAGGTTTTTGGGGTTTTGTGACTTTGATTTTCCTTTTGAGAAACGTGGTGGACTTCCACTTTCTAAGCATAGAGTTTTTCTGATCTGACTTGACTTTGTTGTTTTCAGGATGATCGTTAATATGATTTTAATAATTCTTTGTGAAAACACAAGAAATTTTCAATATTTGATTTTAAAATTGAAAAGATTGTGTATGTTCAAAAATCACGAATGATCTTTATTGATTTTGACGGGTTGTTTTAACATTTGTACACAAATGAAATAGACTCACACTTAAGGACAAGTAGGTCATCATTATACTCACAGCCCACATCTTGCAATTACGTTGACTCACACAACAGTGTCACCCCCTAGAGGGCGCCCATGTTTTTGTCGTTGCCAGGTGCGTACTCAAAGTGACAGATGTACATATCGAATACATTGAGCAAACAATCCTTGGTAATTATATGGTGAGTGTCTTGGGGGTAGATTCTTCCCTCCCCTTGCACCGTGAGTATGACAATGTATGGATACTGATTCGGCGGGAAACTACTCTATGGTTCGTAGATAGGGTTCCGTTCGGTGTGGCAAATAGATAAACTCCCTCAGGAGACCTCCCAATCTTTAGAACAAATATTTTGGGGATGGTTATCTTGCCTACTACCGTCAATTTGGACTTTCATCAACAAATTGCATTTTTATTATAGTGGGCTAGATAACCTGACTTTGGTTGTTCCCACTTAGGTCGTTCCCATAGGGTGAGTACTTTTTCCCACTATGACAGGCCTGCTAAAGGATTTAATAAAGCTTAAATGACATAAAAGAAAAGTGAATCTGGCACTTTGGTCACCTAGTTAAGGGGAGAGCATACGCCTAATCACTACAAGCACATCATATAGATTTGTCTTGTTTTAAGCCCAAAAAGAAAGATTCTTTAGTCTAAGTGAAGGTGTTGCTTCACTAAAATCATGATGTTCTTTTTAACTTCTATTGTAAGAATGTGATGACTATCCTAGGATTGATAAATTTTCTTTAAGAAAAATAAGAAAGTGACTATCCTAGGATTGATCAATTTTTAAAAACTTTGAAGTGGCTATCCTAGATTGATCAATTTTTAGAAAACTTTGAAGTGACTACCCTAGTTTGATCAATTTTATCTCAACTATGAAAAATAAATACAATTTGACTGCGGAAGCGTCAGATCCAGACTATTTTTACAAAAGTGCTGGAATATGGCACCGAAGCACTAGAACAGTTACCTGAGGTGTTAAAAACCCGAAAGCGTGAAAAACAGTGTACCGAAGCACCGGAGTTTGTCTTGGAAGCGCTAAATCACCGAAGCACCGAAGTTTGTCATAGAAGCATTAAAACACCTGATGCGCTAGAATAGTAATCAGAAGCGCTGAAACTCTGAAAGCACTGGAACAGGAACTAGAAGTGCCGAAACTTTTAACAAAAGTGCTAAAATAAATCACGTTGTAAACTTGCGTAACACTTTCCAGAAAAATTGTAATTTTGATAAAAATGGGGTTAATGCCGCATGGTGGGCGCCAAATTGTAAGTGTGGAATATGTGAATAAGGTTAAAACACTTCTTAATATGACATTATATCAATGATTAAACAAATTGAATCAATTCAACAAAGTAATCAATTGAAAGCGTCCTATTGCTCTCTATCTCCAAAGATTTATTAAATCCTACTTTGCTCTCAGATTGTGTAAGCATATAAGACTGTTAAAATGACTATCTGAAGAACGAGATGATGATAATATAATGCTAAATGATAAATCAATTAAACTAGTGTGATATTGATGTGAAATAGATAAATGCAGCTCCAAGAGGCAGCCATTGTTGTGAAGCTTGATTGTTGAATTGCTTGATGTGTGATTGCTTGAATGTTGATGCCTGGATTCCTGCAGAGTAAGGGTGCAAAAGCTTGATTATCTGGATCCTCTTTTTGGTTCAATGAGGCTTGTATTTATAGATTTCCTGGCTGTAGAAATGCACGGGGAAAGCTTTGAGAGGCTTGGATTCAATCTGGAGGATTGAATGGTGAGAGATGGAGGAGATTGAGAGAAAGATGGAGATTGTCTCTACCCATGAAAACACCAGGCAAGAGAAGAGGAAAAATTGATGGAAGAGGATTGAGAGAACAAATTCCAAATTTGTCTCCAATTTGTCTCCAAAACTTCCTGTGAAGTTTCAAAGCATTAATTGTGACAAATTTAGACATAGATTAGACATAGGAAATCTAATTCATTTTTGAGAAAATGTAGATTGGAATATTCCTTTATGCTTAATTCAAATATTTTGATTTATTTAAATTAGGAAAGGAAAGATAAATAATTTAATAAAACAAACTATAAGATAGTCGTTTATTTAATCAGAGGAATGTGGTAATTAATCCATAAAGTGTTTGATCTTATTTAATTAATTCGAGAATGATGTGATAGATTGAAATAGGGATCTGATAATTAAATCAAACAAAGTATTTAATTTTGTTTATTTAAGTAAGATGAATTTGAATGTGAATTATATTAAATAAATATTTCTATTTATTTAAACAATAGGGGAAATAGAATAATTAATCAAATAATGTGTATTTAATTAATCAGATGCTCCAAACCAATTTTAGGTGTATACAATAACAGGTTAAACTCATTATGGGCTCTCTCATCAATTTTAACTATTTCCTCATCATCATCCAAGTAAACCACAACAGGAGGATGAATTAGAATATCCATAGAAGGTTTTGGTCCTTGTTGTGTAGAATTTATAGGCTCTGGTAAGAGAGGAGGCTCATCATTTATTGCTTTTGCCAGGTTTGGATTTTGACTTTCAATTTTTTTTCTCATCACTCATGTTTCTAGCAATAGCATGACACCTATTCCTATGCTCTCTAGCATTATGGTTCCTTTTATTATGATTTTCAAATTGTTTTTGTGTATGAGAAGGTTTATCAACCATAGGTTCCTTTTCTTCTTGTGAGGGAAGAAGGAAAGAAACCATGGAATTTTTTCAACCACTTTCTCTTTGGATTTATAAATGTGCTTAGGAGTAAGATTAGGACTTGTTTGGTTTTCCCTAGGTCTCTTGTAGGAAATAGGTAAGGGTTTATTCATGGATGGGTCTTGGTTTGTTGGAAGGGCTTTAGGCTTAGCATTGTTTTGTTTAGGTGGAAAAGGTTCAAGCATGGGTGGAGGAAAGTTTTGAGGGGATAGTTTGGTTATGAATTTTTCTTTGGACTTTTGGTAGGATCAAAGTCTTCACATGGTCTTATAGGTTCCATGGGCTTAGGCCAAAAATAATCTAAGGATAAATTTTCATAGGAAGATGGGGGTCTAAAGCCACTATGGTTTATGATGAATATTTCATTGCCAGCTAGAAAATTTAAGCACTTATGGACAATAGATGGGATCACATTCATGGAGCAAATCCATATGTAGCCTAACTTCACACGAAATTGGTCTGAATTAGATATAATAGATAATGATACATTTAATTTATTTGGTCCTACTTGTAATGGGAGTGTGATCAAGCCCATCGTAGTACAAGAAAAACCATCAAGCATTTTAATCCATGCTTTTGGTCTATCATATCTCTCTTGAGTGGGTTCATGCACATATAAGATGTCTTCTGTGATAAAATTCTCTGCATAGATGGGATCAACTAAAATCCCAAGAGTGGGCTTGTTATTGATTATGTCGGCTATGTAAAGAGGACCATCAAGTGCATGTTTAATTCTTTCTTCTAAAGATAAAGTAATGTCAATGGTTTATTGTGTAGGAGGCTCAATGGAAATCACTCCTATCATTGTATCAATAGGACTTTGTTCATTAGTATCCATAGGACTCTTTTCATAATCATCCATAGGAATTTGTTCATGATTGCTCATATTTTTATTATCCATGTCAACATTCATCACATCAGGCTTAGTTTCACTGGCCTTAACAAATGAAATATTATGGTTGGGCATGGGATTGGTAAATATTTGCAAGTTTTGGTTGGGAGGAGCCACAATGTTATTACCTTTGTCATTCACACCTCCAATTAGGATATGATTGGAATCAATGAGGTGTTGCACATAATTTTTAAGATGCTTGCAATGTTTTGTATCATGTCCTTTTTGTTGGTGATAAGCAAAATAGGTATTGTTTGTAAAGCTCAGAGGTAATGGATTGCTAGGGTCAAGGGGTCAGATAGGAGGTAAGGTAAGAATTTTTTGTTTAAGAGTTGGGTCATGATGTTGTGGAGTGTGTCGAGTAAGGGAGTAAATTTCCTTTGTGGATCCCCAAAGATATAACGATTACACTTCTTTATAGTGGTTACTTGGGTATCAACTAGTTGGGTAGGTTGAGAGGTGGAATTTAGTTGAAGGAAACTTTTAGTTTGTCTTCTTAAAGGTTCATAACTATGTTGGTTTGAAGATTCATAATTTTTAGGATGGGTAGGGGTAGCTTTTGGTTCACTATCACTTTCAAAATTTTGATAGTCTCAAAGGGTAGTGCATAAATGCATGAAAAAAGGAAATTTCATCATGGTGATATTATCCCTTTTTTTTTTTTTTAAATTTTCTATGGACATATTTTGAAGGTGGGTATCAGGAATCTTCACACTGATTTGGAAATAAAGTTATTGGTAGTGTGAAATAAAGTCAGTGACTTTTTCACCCTCATTTTTCTTGCATCTCATCAAATCAGCCAGCATTATTTTAGGAACCATGTGCACTTGGAAATGGTTAATAAAGGCCTCAAAAATTTTATTGAATGAACAAATTAAGTTGTTCAGTAATGTAGAAAACCAATCCAAGGTAGTGTCTTTCAAGGATGAGGGAAAAATTTTAGCCAAAATTTTTTCCTCAAAGATAAAGTCACTGCACAAAGCAGTGAAGGCATTAACATTATAACTAGGATCTCCCTTTCCTCCATATTTCTCAAATCTAGGGATCTCTATACCTTGTGGCACCAGAGTTCTTAATATCTCCAAGGATAATGGGTTTCTTTATACATAGTATGAAGGTGGACCATTTTTATTTTGATTTATGGTAGAGACTTGATGTTGAAGGGAGGAAATTTTTTGTAAGAGGTGGTTAATGATAGGATCATTTCTTGTGGTTTGGGATGGAGGTGAATATGGTGGTGGTGTGTATGTGTTGGAAGGAAAAATGAATGGATTTCTTGTTGGAGGAGGTATGAGATTAGATGCCACATAGGTATAAGGAGAACTAATGGAAATGTGTGAGGTAGGAAGGATATTGATATTAGGTTGAATCATTGTGGTCAGTTGAGGAGTTGTATAGGTGGGAATGGATGCTATGGTTGAAGAGGGAGGAGTTTGATTTCATCCTTGCACATTGTTTGAAGTTTGAGCACCATTGGTGGTGGGAGGAAGGTGTTTTCCAAAGATGTGAGCTATGTTACACATAACTTACAGTCCTTCATCACTCTCCATCATGTGATGAAGACTATCTATAATAGTTATAACAGTATTGGAAATTTTTTGAATGCTCACACTATCTTGTAAATGAGCTAAGTCTTCATGCATTTGCATTATGTTTTCTTGAGGTATACGATCAACCATTGTTTGAACACTTATCATAATGCTTGTAGGTAAGGTAGGCAGATTAAAAGAGGTGTCAATGGTATGGTCCTATTATCATAGGGATTTTCACCCACATGTAAGGTTGGAAAGCTCTCCAATCCCATGTAGTATTGGAGTACCTTCAGGTTGTGGGTATCCTATAATGAACATAGACCTCCAGATTGTGGGTTGGTTCCCTTATGATTTTCTAATAAATGACAGGTAACTTTAAACGAAAAGGGGAAGAAGAACTTGAAAAATGAAAGTTAACCGAATCTAAAACTATGTTGATGCACCTAAATGTAAATAAAGAGAAGGTTGATTCACAACTATTAATCATAAAATCTATTTTCTCAACTCAAATTGGGTAATCTAATCACATAAGTATTTCATAAAAGGGCTTGATCATCTATCCTCTATGAAGGAAATGGTGTTTTCACAACTTGGAGGAAAGATAAACCAGTTGCATAGCCTATTACCTGCAACTAAAATTTCTTTCGGGTATGTGCATCCATGAATGACATAGAAATTTAAAGTTTTTGACATTAAAACTCATTAAATTTGAATGCACATCATTCAAAACATACAAGACAACTTAGAATGAGAAGGATAACACTTGATTTTAATAAAGATGGAAGGAAAAATCTGCAAGTAACAGTATATCATAACCTATTAAAAACTACTAAGTATATTAAAATATGTAAAATGAGTTACAAGGCAAGTCTCTTCTTTGCAAAAATGTAAAGGCAAAAGAAGCAAAAGCTAGTGAAAAAATGGCTATCATTTCACTTTATAAAAAAACATCTTCTAAAGAGGAAAGGAGGTGGAACTAAATGTCAACTCAAAGTGAAAATATCTCCTAAAAACACCATTTATGAGAAAGCATCAAATTCCTAGAAAAAAGGGATCAAAGCAGAAGTAATCTATGGGTAAAGGTGGCCAAACTACTCCTGATCCATGCATTACTTATGTCGAGTGATAAAACCTATGCAAGTTGTTACAAAACCCCTTGAAAAGCTCCTCAAAATATGGGATGAAAAGAGGTAAACTAAAAAGTTGATTTTCACTTTGACTGAAAGTCAAAACTCCAACTCATGATCTTTGATTATTGATATTATGAACTTTTTCACTTATCTTCTTGTAGCATATAATATAATGCAATACATGCATTATTCGGCCACCTTACTAGGTAAAGTCTTCAACACTTAGCATAAATTATATGCACTCAAGCTCTATCAAAATTTCTATTTGCAAAATCTATGTCCACGCCCTCCTAGCATGATTAGGTTATGAAGAATTTTAAGTCATTGATCATGGGTAATAATAAGCATGAAATGATTTTATTTGAAAAAAAATAAAGTAAAAAAATTCTTGAATAAAATTATTAGGGTATCAAGTCAAAACACTCGAACCCTAAATCATTTTATCATTTCCATTTTATGAATCCTCTTTGTGGCGCCACCACCAAGAGGTTGTGGTAGGGTTTTGAACTTGAGTCTTTCACCATTCAAGCTATTATTGTTGATCTCTATGAAGAAATCTAACAAAAAATTCATTGCTTTTCCGCCACTAGAGTTTGGAGCTTCAAGTTTTCTTTGTATGTTCAATGGAGGATCTAGAACTCTTTTCATGGTCGATCTTTCATGAGATTTTTTTGAGGCAACCTTCTATAAGGTATTTCACCCATCTTCTACTTCTATGGTTGTGGCTTGTATCTGTTATTTCCTCTATTTTCTGTAAAAAGAAAAGAATGTAAATCTTCCTTCCTCTACTTTTGAATATCCTTCATGGTTTTCTCATCTTGGTTGTGGCTTGTATCTTCTTGACATATTTTCCCTAATTTTTTATCCTTTGTTGATACTTTCATTGTTTGGCCACCATGGATGCCTAAGGTTGAGCTTTCTTTTTAGAAGGAAAAAATAGGGAAATTCCACAACCTAGCATGTATCTATCTTCATTTCTTTAGGTCATGACTATGCATATTCTTGATGCAGGCCATGACTATAGATGCACTAGTTTTCTTTAAAGTTCTGGGTTTGTTCCTTGAAACCCCACCTGGAAAGTACTATACATTTGGGTGAAATTTCATTCACCCACAACCCTTGATGTGAGCTTAGAAATTGGGTTTTATTTTTTGTAAAATCCCGTGACCGTGGCCTAATTATTGCAACTATTGTGTTGGGTCTTCCTCATCTTGTACCATGATCTCCATACTCCTTTATGTATTCCTTCTATCTATGGTTCTAAGTGTTTGATGCATAGGTTTTCTTGTAGATCCATTTTAAGATATCAATTTACCATGATTATCTTGATTTTCATGGCAGCGTCACAAATCTTTATCGTGGCTAACCTTCTTGCATTTGAAAAATGGCTGCCATTTGATAGCTCTATTTAGCACTATCATACTTTTTTTGAGTATAATTGTATCATATTTCTATACATTTAGATCTATAATCATTGAACGATAGATGTATATCATCCTACAAAGGACCGCCTCTTTATCTTGAACCCATTATTTAGCCTGTTGTCATCCATGCCTCTGTGTTGATATTTAAGCTCTCTACAAAAAGTAATGTTATTTTCTTGTGCCAATCACTGCACTATCCATTGTGTTTCAACTCAGGATGACTACCTTAATGATAAATATCATTGTGTGGACCGTATCTTAATTGACCGCTTGCCTTCAGTTGCCATGGTGAATGTTCATTGTGTGTATTGAAAATGTTCTTTCATTTGTTGAATATTGTGGGCTTCTTTTATTGATAGATTTGATCTATGAAAGGTTCCATTGATTTTGTATCAATATGGCATCGCTCATGATAGTGACTGCCTTGTTTACTATTCCTACCCAGCCACAACCCAAGTTTGCTTCTCATAATCATTCCACTACCACACTTTGACAATAGATTTATCGTTCTTCAAAACCATAGGTTTATACTTAGTAAAAAATATTATTATTGCAATCTTGGAATGACTGCTCTTCACCTCTGTTTACATGATGTAGACCTATTTCTATCATATAATTTGGGTGGTTGTGTCTAGTGGTGCAATTCTGCTATACTCCACAATCTTGAATTAGTTGAGTTTTTAGATTTCATTTCAATCATAAATGCAATAAGAGCATTCTTGTAAATAGTCGCTTTGTGTTATCTTTATGTACTCTTAAATGAATAGCAATGTTTATTGAATGAAACTTCTAAATGGTTTATTCTCTATTCTGTGACTAGCCTTGATTGTGTTCATGATCTATAACTTGGTAATATGACCAATGTGCTTCCTTGATTGTCCCTTCTAGACATGTGTAAACCCTTGTGCATGATTAAAGTAAATCAATGGCCCTTTATTTTGAAGATAAACTTGTGGCATGATGGCTGCAACCTCCTCCTACTCTAAGCCTCTTGTCTACTCTCTTAATTACATCTCAAGATACTTGATATATTCTTGCATTCAATTCTGAGATGATGATTACCTACATGGTTATTTTTTGAACAATTTGAATTTTTGAAGTTTCAGAAACCTACCCCTAAAAGGTTATATACTTGAAGATTGACTCTCATTGTTTGATAATTCTTGTAAATGAAGAGTCATAAGCTGCACTTTGTGTGTATTTTCCACCATAGTCATATGAGGACTGATACTATGAGTCTCTTTTGTGACAACAATCCTATTCATGACTATTTTGAATATTAATGACTCTCATGTATAAACAAGAGAGTGTCCTCCTGATATGCTAGGATCAACCCTTGTGGGAGCCCATTTCTCTCCACATATCTAATGAAAATTGATCACAAACATAATGAACCCGTTCTTGCACAGTGAAAAAACATGTTAGCAAAATAATTGAATCTAAAAGCTTCCATTGAACTTATTCTCTTTGATCATCTACATTTTGATGACTTAATCATCTGATGAATTCTTGATAGGATGTAGGTTACATTTTTGTTGGTAATATAGGCATGAGGAAGGATGTGATTTATCATTTCTCTAACACCACCTTTCAATAATCTTGTAGGAAACCATAGAGCTTGGAGTTGAAACAACTTGGAGGCACTAGAGACATAACGACTTGAAGACATCAAGTATAAAGATTCGTCACTACAAGCAATGATGAGTCACTCCCTTTTTCATGTTTACATTATCTTCAGTTGTGTATTTTACAACTTGATTTTGTATTCATTATTTGATTATCAAAATCAAATTAAGTTTCTCCCATGGCTTGTGTGGGACTTTCTTTTTTTACAATATGAATAAAGCAACAAACATTATGCAATGTTATGATTTTCTTGTTACAATTACTTGGTGCAAGCCTTGAAGTGTTAAAGAAGTTTAGGCTTTAGGCCTTTGGCTTATATTTTACCGCTTGCTAGTGAAGGAAAGAGTTAGACAATTTAGGCCAAGTTTGGTTAGATATTGGACTTCGAGCTTGAGGCTTACTTAATATTGCATGGTTTTGGACATCAAACTTTAGTTGTACCTCTTACCTAATGCCTTAGAATAATTGAAGAAAGATTGAGCTAAGTCTGAAAAGTTTCAGACTTTGGACTTTGGACTTTAGGAATACCTTATATTGAGTGTAGAAAGAAAAAGGAGTTAGAAAGGTGAAGTTTGAAAGGACGTTGGACTTTGGGAATCGGGGTTAAGGCTTATGCCTTAATGAAAATTAGAGTATTGAGTATGCAAGAAACCTGAAACTTGATCCTCGAAAAGGTTTAGAAGTTTATGGGTCGGTAGGAAGGCATATGCCTTACCATAAAATCTGATAAGCGATAAGTGGTATGTGCAAACCCTGAACCTTAAAATGGTTTCGGGCTTTGCATTTTAGAGGAAAGGCATATGCCTTATCTAAATGAAAAGAGATGAAAGGGGTATGAAGGAACCCCAAACCCTAAATTCTTACATGTCAAAGCTATTTCAGAGTTTCGGTGTTCAGTGTGATGGTCTGCGAATGGGTTGAAGGTGACAAAGGGTAAGGTCGATGATCAAAACTCAAAAGTGTGGGATAGGTGATGCATTCCCACCATTCCATGGAAAGTGTGTGGGACCTAGTGATGGTCAGTGTAGACTCATGGAAGAGGAAATGTTACCTCGAAAATAGGTATAAATAGTTTTTCACTTTGATGTTTTAGAGGTTAGTGTATTAGCTTGCGATGAAGTCAAGAATGGTAAAAGGTAAAGGGGAAGGTCAATGGCCAAACCCTAACAAGTATGGAGAAGTTTTAGACTTAAGTTTGTAGGCTTGCTTATTAAGTCCTTCAATGCACTTCAAGTATAAGGTAAGAGGGATGAGCGACTCCCAACCCCCAAGGGAAAGGAAATGAAAATCCATAAAAAAATAAGGAAGTATTTCCATGAGACACTTGCATTGATTAGAGTTGACCTGTATAGTTTTTGCTAGAATAAAAAAAATGTCAGAAATCAATTATTTTAATTGATTCACATCTCTTTTATGAATAATTATTTCAATTGATTCACATCCTTTTTGTGGCATAAAAATTGAGATAACCATTCCAACAAAATTTTGATTGGTGATTGAAGGGAATGAGTGATTTCATTAATATAATGACATCTACAAATCCAAAAGAGGTTGATCATGCAAGAATAAGACATTAACTGTAGATCAAAGCCTATATTTTTTATGCCAAAAATAAAAAGAGCATTGAATAGGTTTGTGGTTGTTTGGCTTGAGAAGAGTTGGCTTGTTGGAGAAGCTAAGTGAGAAAAGGTGAATGAATAAGTTTTGTAATGGATAAGAGAGAGTAGAGTGAATAGTGAGAGAGTATGTTGTGTATGCACATGCTATGAGAGGGAGACCTAGACCGATATACAAAAACATCATCTAGGATATACATTGAGTTGCAGAGGTGTGTGAGATACAATAAATAAGGGGAAATACAAGGGAAGAGTAGAAAAATGTGTTGTTGAGTGAACAACAACAAGGTATGAGCAATTGCAAAACAAGATTGTAACATTGAATTGGATTCATTTGAATCAGTTCTAATATTCTCATTATAAATCTGATTGGTTGGTTCTAGTAGATAATTGAGTTGGTTCTTAGTAAGGGAGTTGGTTCCCTTGAATAAGGGGATTGGTGTCTCATTAGGGTTGGTGCCCTTAAACATTGTAACTAGTAAGGTTTTATTATGAGGTTGGATTAGGACAGTAGATCCTAGCAACTATTCTCACCATGGTTTTTCCCATATTTGGTTTTCCATGTATATCTAGCGTTATGAGTATTTGTGTCTGTGTGTGAATCTCTACATGTTTATTTTATCTACTTTGAGAGGTGTTAAAAGTTACATTTTATTGATCTACTGATTCACTCCTAGTTGTGTTACAACAATTGGTATTAGAGAAGTAGTTCCCTTGGAGAAGCTTAATTAGCTTGGGTAGATTTTGAATAGTGAACAAAAATGGCAAGTCAAGAAGGTTCATCCTCAAACATAGAAACTCTCTTTAATGACTCAAACTATGATTTTTGGAGAGTTATAATGCAAAAATATTTATCATGTTTAGGGTTTGATGTATGGATGTCTATTGTAAATGGTTATGCAATTCCTGCTACACCTCCTACTGACCAGGATAGAAAGAAAGAACACAAGAACAATGCTGAGAAAAATATTGCTATTCTCTGTGGGTTGTCAAATTTATAATTTGTCAAATTTATGCATTTTCAAAATACACATGATATTTGGGATAAGCTAAAGAACATCTATGAAGGTGATGATAAAGTAAAGCAGACAAAGATACAAACTTACATAGGAAGTTTGAAAGTTTGAAAATGAATGAAGAAGAGAATATTGTAGACTACCTTATCAAGGTGTACAAAATAGTTAACACCATTAGAGGCCTTGGAGAAGAAGTGAAAGAAATAGTTATTGTGAAAAAGATTTTAAGATCATTACCATCTAGGTATGATTCTAAAAATTTTTCAATAAAGGAAATAGGGAAATTGGATACGACCACTATTGATGAGTTGCATGGTATATTTACTACTTATGAAATGAGAATGGGAGATGCAGATACGTACAAGAGAGAAGCTACATTCAAAGCAGCCAAGAAAGATAAGATAAAAGCTTATACATCCAAACATGAAGAGACTGATGAAGAAGAAGCCAAATTCATCAGAAGATTAAGGAGAGGCTCTGGAAAATATAGAGGTAAGTCACCCTTTAATTGCTTTAACTATGGTAAAGTAGGAAATTTTTCTACTAAATTCCCTTACAATAAGAAGGAGAACTCTGAAAAAGAAGTGGATAGTAAAAAAGAAGAAACCCTACTTTCCTAAGAAGAAGAATTTTCAAAAGAAGAAGGGTTTGTATGTTCAAGAAGAAAATAATTAAACTGTGTTAGTGATAGCTCAGATGATGAGAATGATTGTGCATTCATAGTTGAGGGAAATGAATTTGAAGATTTTGATGAAGAAGAAGAAGGAGAAGTTGAACTTGAAGGTGAACTCATATCTTCTCTAGAAGAGATTGATAGCTTGAGGAAAGAGAACAAAAAATTAAAAAAAGCTTGCACAAAAAGAAATTGAAAAGCTAACGCAAATTATTGAAGAATCTGACCAAATGGTAGTGAGCTTGAAGACACAAGTTGAAGAAGCTAAAAGAATAAAAGATGTTAAATCTGAACTATAGTCTAAATATGATGAATGCATGAAATTAGAAGCAGAAATAGTGGCGTTGAGAAGAGACCTTGAAAAGGCTAGAGAATAGATAGAAAAAAGGTTAAAAGTTGAAAGGTGGCTCAAAAACAATTGATGAATTGATTAGTTTACAAAATCCATCAAAACCAAAAGAAAAGTCCAGTCTTGGTTTTGAAAAAGGTAAAAGTCCAACCAAGAGTGCATTTTCCATTTTGTATGAAAATTTCAAAGCAAAAGAGAAATTTGAAACAAAGCATAATAAAGTATGCACTAAAGATTCTAAGCCTGCAGTAGATAAGAATAACCAATTAGTCCTTGATAACTTGAAGAAGAAACATAACTCAAAAGGAGCTGATGCAAATGGTTTTACAAGGGTGAGAGATTTAAATAAATCAAGACAAAGATGACCTCCTCATCCTACACAAAGAAATTATATGCCTAGGTATTCCTTATTTTTCTATGGCTATTGTTATACTTGTAATTAGTTTTGTCATAGGGCAAGTGAATGCAAAGTTATTCCTCAAAAGATAATTTTTTTTATCAGTAGAAATAAATTTGCTCCTTTTTTGGATATGAATGCGATATTATATAATTGTAATAAGTTTGGTCACATAGCTAAGAATTATAGAACAAAATTTGTAAGACCAAAAATATAAAGTAAAAAGAAAAGAATGCCTCCCAGTGTGAAGAAAGGTTCACAAAACTTTGAAAAGAAGGAAGATAAGATAGAAAACAAACCCAAGAAGGTGTGGAAGGAAAAATAGTAGAAGCCCACACAATCAATCATTGCACAAACAACACTTCATTGCAAAAAGAAAAATTTATGGGTAATAG
This sequence comes from Sequoiadendron giganteum, assembly GCA_007115665.2. NCBI lineage: Eukaryota > Viridiplantae > Streptophyta > Pinopsida > Cupressales > Cupressaceae > Sequoiadendron > Sequoiadendron giganteum. The sequence goes on from CM021102.1 coordinate 448,925,175, forward strand.
ATAGTAGCTTCTCTAAATACATGATTGGAGATAAGAGTAAGTTCATCAAGTTAAAGAGTTGTAAGGAAGAGTTAGTCAGTTTGGGTGATAACACTGCTGTAAGAATCCGTGGTAAGGGAAAATTGAGCATTGATGGAAAAATTTCTACTATTGATGATCTCTATGTTGAAGGATTGAAGCACAATATTCTTAGTGCCAGTAAAATGTGTGATAATGGTTACAAAGTCACATTTAATTCTAAAGGATGCAAAATTAGAAAATTAGGGAGAGTTGTTGTTGAGGGAATAAGGACTGAAAGAAACCTCTATAATCTCAGTGAAGTGAATGGATAAAATTGCATGTTAGGGTAGGTTTATGAGATTTGGTTATGGCATAGGAGAATGGGCCATATAAATTTTGATAATCTTGTAAAAGTAAGCTCAAAAGGGCTAGTAAGCCACATGCCTACGATAACCAAACCAACAAACACAACTTGCAAGGAATGTCAACAAGGAAAGCAAACAAGGGTCAAATTTCGAAAAAAAAATATGCAACTTCAAAGCCTTTAGAGTAGGTTCATTCTGATACTTAATGTTGTTGATTGATGACTATTCAAGAATGGTATGGGTAACCTTTTTGAAGGATAAATCTCAAGCATTTGAAAGATTTAAAATATTTAGAGGCATGGTTGAGAAGGATATTGGCATAAGGATCAAATGCTTAAGATCTAACAGAGGTGGAGAATTCATATCAAATGAATTCATTGAATATTGTGAGAAGCATGGAATCAAAAGGAAATATTTTGTAGCAAGGACTCCATAACAGAATGGAGTGGTTGATAGGAACAACAAAATAGTCAAAGCGATGTCTAGAACAATGCTAAATGAGGCCAAGTTATTTGATGTATACTCAAGAGAGGTAGTACATACGGTAATTTATACTTTGAATAGGATTCAACTAAGGGTAAACAGTGAGACAACTCCTTATGAACTGTGGTATGGAAAACCTGCATCTGTTAAGTATTTCAAAGTGTTTGTTAGCAAGTGCTACATTAGGAGAGAAGAAGATAAGTTGGGAAGCTTTGATTCTAGATGTGCTGAAGGAATATTTCTTGGATATTCTACCCAAAGGAAAGCTACAAATGCTACAACACAATGTTGCACAAAATTGTAGAGAGTATCAATGTCAAGGTTGATGAACATTTTAAACATGTTAAACCTAATAGAGGCAACTATGAGGTTGAATAAAAAATTGAAGATGAAGCTGCTAATAAAGAACTTGTAGAAGAAAATAAAAAAGCACCTGCAAGATATGTCCAAAAGGATCATCCTGAAGAGCAAATTATTGGAAACAAAGATGAAGGTGTTCAAACAAGGAGGAGAATTGCAAAGAATAAAGAGAAAGTAAAATTTTCACTATTTTCTGAAATAGAGCTTAAAATCTATGTTGAAGCCAATAAGGATGAAATGTGGATAAAAGAAATGGAGTAAGAGTTAAGACAAATTGAGAAAAAAAACTTTGGAATTAGTTCCAAGACCCCCAAGGAAGAATATGATAGGTACTAAATGGGTATTTAGAAACAAGCACAATGAAGATGGAGTTGTTGTAAGAAATAAGGCAAGATAGGTTTGCAAAGGATATGCACAAGTGGCAGGTATATTATTTGAAGAAACATTTGCACTAGTTGCTAGATTAGAAGCTATAAGAATGTTTCTAGAATTCTCTATTTATAAAGGTTTCAAAATCTATCAAATGGATGTTAAGTTTGATTTCATGAATGTAAAACTTGAAGAAGAAGTCTACATAGAACAACCATAAGGTTTTCTGCTCTTAAAAGAAGAAGATTATGTTTGTAGACTAAAGAAAGATTTGTATGGTTTAAAAGAAGCAGTTAGAGCATGGTATTCAAGACTAGACCAACACCTGCAACAACAAGGATTCAAGAAAGGATGTGTAGACAACTATCTGTAATTCAAATCTGAACATGAAGATATGATAGTTGTTGTTGTGTATGTGGATGGCATCATTTTTGGTGGAATAAATGACAAAATGTGTAAAGGGTTTTCTACCCAAATGCAAAATGAATTTAAGATGTCAATGCTAGAAGAATTGTCTTTCTTCCTTGGTCTACAAATAGAAAAAACTAGTGATAAGATATTCATATCTCAAACTAAGTATGCTAAGGAGATTATCAAAAAAATTGGAATGGAAGACAACAAACCAATTAGTACCCCCATGATAACTGGTTGTAAGTTGAGCAAATAAAATGAGTCCCCAGATGCAAATCATACCATGTATAGATCAATGATAGGTAGCTTGTTGTACCTAGCAATATCAAGACCTGATATTATGTAAATAATGTGCATGGTGGCAATATTTCAAGGTGATCCTTAAGAATCTCATGTAAATGCAGCTAAAAGAATTTTTAGATACATCAAGAGTACTATTGACTATGGACTGTGGTATCCCAAAGGTGAAGATTTCACCTTGACAACATATACAGATGTTGATTGGGCTAGAAGTGTTGATGACAGAAGAAGCACTAGTGGTGGTGCATTTTTTTGGGAAACAAACATGTTTCATGGTTGAGCAAGAAGTAAGAGTTAGTCACTCTTTCAATAATTGAAGTAGAATATGTGGCAATAGTGGCATGTTGTACTCAAGTGTTATGGATGAAGAAAACACTAAAAGACATCAAGGTAGAGTACAATGAATCTATCTCTATTCTTTGTGACAACTCAAGTGCAATAAACATATCAAAGAATCCAGTGATGCACTCTAGGACCAAGCACATATCAATCAAGTATCACTTCTTAAGAGAGAAGGTTGTAGATCAAGAATTCACCATGGAATATGTGCCAACCAAAGATCAAGTGGTGGACATATTCACCAAGTCTCTTCCCAAAGATAAATTTGAATATCTGAGGCATAAGTTGGGAGTAATTTCTCCCAAATCACATCACTAGATCTTAGTGATAGGGCATGAGTCCAAGGGGAGCTTCATAGAAATTTCATTCATCCCTGTAAGAGAAGAGAGAAGTCAAGTCAAGTATAATTGGTTTTACAAATTTTTAATGACTTGATGGTTGTAAATTTATGGACACACTCGTTTATTGTGTTAAAGGGGGAGAGAAAAAATTAGTATTAGTAGAAGCTTTGTGTTTTGAAGTGTCCCTTTTACATTGATGTCAAAGTGGGAGATAATTTTCAAATTCTCATGCAATTCAATAAGGGGAGAAAGATACAAATGCTCTGTATTTATCAAAGGAGGAGTATGGTTGCGATGTAGAATGTCCAATGTTGTGTTGGAATAATTGGTATAGAGAATTTAGTTTTTCCATCAATGACAAAGGGGGAGATTGTTGGAAATTTGGTTGTCATTAATATCAAAGGGAGTTTATGGCCAATCATGATGGTCATTGATGTCAAGTGGTATTTATCTAAATGATGAATTTGAAGTTGTAGTGCAAGCCTTGAAGTGTTAAAGAAGTTCAGGATTTGGGCCTTGGGCTTATCTTTTACCACTTTCTAGTGAAGGAAAGAGTTAGAAAATTTAATCCAAGTTTGGATAAACATCAGACTTCAGGCTTGATGCTTACTTGATACTGCATGGTTTTAGACATCAGGATTTGATCATACATCTTACCAAATTCCTTAGAAGAATTAAAGAAATATTGAGCTAAGTCCAAAAAGTTTTAGACTTCGGACTTTAGACTTCGGGCATACCTCTTATTGAATGCACAAAGGAAAAGGAGTTAGAAAGGTGAAGTTCGAAAGGACATTAGACTTCAAGCATCAAGGTTAAGGATTATGCCAAGTAACAAAAAGTGGAGTATGGAGTATGGAAGAAACCCAAAACCTGATCCCCAAAAAGGTTTCAGAGTTCACGAGTTTATAGGAAGGCTTACACCTTACCATAAAATTTGTTAAGCGGTACGTGCAAACCATGAACTTTGAAATGGTTTTGAGCTTAGCGGGTTGGAGCAGACACTTACACCTTATCTAAATGCAAATAGGTGGAAGAGGTATGAAGGAACCCCAAACCCCGACTTCTGACATATCAAAGGTTTCTCAGAGTTTCAGTGTTCAGTGTGATGGTCTAAAAATGGATTGAAGGTGAAAAAGGGTAAGGCTGATGGCTAAAACTCAAAAGTGTGGGACAGGTGGCACATTTTTGCCATTCTATGGAAAGTATGTGGGAAATAGTGATGGTAAATGTAGGCTTGCGGGGAGATAACATGTGTCCTCAAAAATAGTTATAAATATTTTCACACTTTGATATTTCAGAGGTTAGTGTATTGGCTTGTGATGAAGTCAAGGATGGTAAAAGGTAAAGGGGAAGGCCAATGGATGAACCCTGACAAGTATGGAGAAGCTTCAAAATATAGTGTTTAGGCTTGCTTGTTAAGTCTTTTAATTCAATCCAAGCATAAGATAAGAGGGATGAGAAACTCCCAACCCATGAAGGAAAGGAAATGAAAAGTCATAAAAAATGAGGATGTATTTCCATGGGATGCTTGTATTGACTATAGTTGATCAGTGTGGTTTTTTCTGGAATAAAACTCATGGAAAAAATTAATTTTTTAAATTGATTCAAAAGATTTTTGTGAATCATTAATATATGATCCTCATTTAAATTAATATGGTTGAGTGATAATGGTTAGATCATGGCATGAAAAATAAAATCTATGGTCTATGTTCAAAGATTGAATTTTGTCAATGGCTAGGTGAATGAAATTGCGGCAAAAAATTGAGATAACCATTCCAACAAAATTTTGATTGGTGATTGAAGGGAATGAGTGATGCCATTAATACATGATAGCTACAAATCCAGAAGAGGTTGATCATGCAAGAATATGGCATTAGCTATAGATCAAACCAAAAATAGCAAGAGAATTGAATGTGTCAGTGGTTGTTTAGATTGAGAAGAGTTGGCTTATTTGAGAAGCTAAGTGAGTAAAGTTGAATGACTAAGTGTTCTAATGGCTAAGAAAGAGCAGAGCGAATAGTGAGAGAGTATGTTGTGTATGCACATGATGTGAGAGGAATACCTAGACTAATATATATAAACATCATCTAGGATATGCATTGGGTTGTAGAGGTGTGTGAGATACAACAAAGAAGGGGAAGAGAAGAGAATAGTAGAAAAAAGTGTTACTGAGTGAAAAATAACAAGTTATGAGTTGTTGGAGAACAAGATTGAGACATTGAACTAGATTCATTCAAATCAATTATAATATTCTCATTCTAAATTTGATTGGTTGGTGCCATCAGATAACTGAGTTGGTGCTCAGTAAGGGAGTGGGCGCTTCCTTTGAGTTGGTGCTCTTGAATCAAGGGATTAGTGTCTCCTTAGGGTTGGTTCCCTTAAACATTATAACTAGTGAGGTTTTATTGTGAGGATAGATTAGGATAGTAGATCCTATCAGCTATTCTCGCCATGGTTTTTCCCATATTGGGTTTTCCATGTAATTTTGGTGTGATGAGTATTTATGTGTCTGTGAATATTTTAATGTTTATTTTATCTACTTCAAGAGGTTTTAAAAGTTAATTTTATTGATCTACTGATTCACCCCCCTCTTAATAGATAGTTGTGTTCCAATAGATACCGGGTCTTGAAGAAATTAGATATAATAAGCTTCCAGTCATAGATCTATATATATTTTGATTATCCAAGGGAGACTCATCATCTTTACTCAAAGGAAAACAAGTAACCATGGGAATATTAACTAGTTTGAAATATTCCATACCAAACTTATTCAACATCTCTTTGACATAATTTTCTTGAGAAATAAAGATACCATCATCTAGCTAAGCAATTTGAAGATTAAGAAAAAAGACAATTCACCTATCATTGACATTTCAAATTCCTTCTGCATCTCTTCAGCAAACTTCTTGCACATCTCATCATTTCCACCAAATATTATGTCATCAACATACACAACTATCAAAATTATTTCATCCTCAATCTTGAAGTAAATATTACTATCTATGGTACCTTTCTTGAATCCTTGCTGAAGCAAGTACTTATCCAACCTTGTATACCAAGCCCTAGGAGCTTATTTGAGACCATACAAATCATTTTTGAGTCTGCATACCATGTTAGGTTCTTCTAAAAACTAGAATCCATCAAGTCTCTCTATGTACACTTCTTCAAAATATCCATTCAGGAAATTTGACTTGACATCCATATGATAAAACTTGAAGTTCTTGTGGGTAGAAAAAGTAAGAAATATTTAGATAGCTTCCATTCTTTCTACCAAATAAATTTTTTCCTCAAATTTAATTCCTTCTACTTATGAATAACCTTTACAAACCAATTTAGCTTTGTTTCATACCACATATCCTTCCTCATTCAAATTATTCATGAATAACCACTTAGTTCCTATCACATTCTTGTCCATAAGCTTTGCAACCAAATCCTAAGTCTAATTCTTCTCAATCTGATTCAACTCTTCTTCCATTGCTTGTATCCATATTTCATCCTTTCTGGCATCAACACAAGTTTTAGGTTCTACCTTTCATAAAAAAAAAGAAGTTAACTTGTTCACTTTCCTTTGCAAGCCTTCTTCTGGTCAACACTCTATTCTTATCTCCAATAATATGATCTTTTAAATGATTCATTTGAACATACTTTGTAGGGGTCTTACTAACCTTCTCTAGTGTTTCTTATTTCTCTTAACATATTCTTCTTCATCTTCATTTGAGAAGGGAGGTGCATAAAATCCACAATCCTCAATTTCATTCATATTTTGATGTAGATTTTCATCAACCTTCACATTAGTTCTTTAACTATTCTTCCCAATATTTTTTGTAGCATTTGTATGATTCGGTCTGAGATGAATATACTAGAAATATGCCCTCATTAGCCCTTGAATCAAAATTTCCTAACACATCTTCATCTCTCTGATATAACATTTTCTTCCAACAACTCTAAAATACTTGACAATTGCATATCTTCCGTACCATAATTTATATGGAGTCTTAGTGTTGTTCAATCTCAACAATCCTATGTTCTGAACATATACTATAGTATGAATTGCTTCTCTCCAATAGAAAATAGGTAGATTTTCTTCTATCAACATGGTAATTTCCATCTCTTGAAAAGTCCTATTCTTTCTTTCAACTACCCCATTCTGGTAAGGAGTTCTAATAGTAGATAGATTCCTCTTTATTCCATATTTTTCACAAAAGTCATTGAACTCATTTCATCTGAACTCACCTCCTCTATTAGACCTCAAACATTCAATATTAGTATTCATTTCATTCTCAACAGTAGATTTGAAAATCTTAAATCTACAAAAAGCATTAGATTTATCTTTCAAGAATGTAACCCATGTCATCTTAGAGAAATCATTAATAAAAAGCATGCAATATACCTTTCTTCTACAATGATGGAAAAGTACCCCCTAACATAGCCTCGATTTAGTGTTGCAATGTGTCTAACATATTCACATTAGGTCTTGGGTCCTTGTGGACTAAATGAGCTTATTGATGCCTTATTTGGAGTGTTGTAAAGTGTTGTAACACACTTTCACACTTTTGTAGGGTTTTATTAAATAATTAGGCTTCTTTATGCTTTAATTGGCCTTATTTTACACCCACAAGACTCATTTAATGCATCTTTTCGAGGATGATCCTGACATAAATCAACATACAATCATAATTCAGGTGTTTTTAGGCTGTGTGGCCCAGATTTGGTGATTTGGGACTCATTCGCCACCTTGGGCATATGGGTCCCACTTGGGGTTTTGGGTCTCGATCTGGATTTTACACCTTTCTAAGAATTTTTGAAAATGGTCCCATAAATTATGAGTAATGGGAATCATACGCCCCTTGGGTGTATGAGTCCCGTGTGGCCCAAAATCAAAATTAATTCAAATTTTTTGTGAGATTTTATCCTCCTACATTTGATGTCGACTTGTAGTATTGTAATTTTTGGAATTATTGCATAATTAAGTATAAATACAAGTTTCTTCCACTCATTTTATACCTATCAAGTTGAATAAGCATCCTTATAGAAAGTTTGATTTCACAAGAGCACTCAAGTATTTACAGGAGAATTCAAGAGAATTCAAGGGCATATTACCAAGAATTTTAGAGAATTATTCAAGCATCAAGCACCATGTTTCTTTTTGAGCTAACAATTGTGATGTAGGGTTTTATGATTCAAGCTAGCATTTCATTCAAGATCTATCATATTCAAGCAAAGAGTCAATAGCTATATCTATTGCATCCATCTCATACATGTTTGCAGTCCCTCATTGCTAGGGTTTGGTGAGTTTTAACAACATATTTTGTTCAATCATCATTCCCCATTCCTATTTCATTTCATTTTAAGGTTTGACCAAGGAAACCCACTATCCAATAACAAAACAAAATTTTCCCCTCTTTAGTGTGTGGTTTGCAGGTTTAGATTAAAGATACATTGAGGAGAAAGCTTGGAGAAAGTTGTCACCTTGCATTGGAGATACTTGGAAGACTTCTACAGGTTGCAAATCAAGGTTTCAAATTCAAAAATCAATTGGGAAGCATAGAGTAGACCTTGAAGACTAGATTCAGATCTTGAAGTTTCAGGAAACCCTAACTAGACTGATTCTCCAGTTTTGGCATATGAGTCCCAGTTTATGTCAAAATTCAAGTTTTTTACAAATTTAGATACCCATTTGCCAGATTCTTGTTTTTGCATAGAAACCTATATCTAGGACTGATTCGCCTAGTCTGGCGTATGAGTACCAGTTAGCATTAAAGTCACTATTTTCAACATTCCAGAGCTTTATTCAATCATCTTCAGATTTCTTGGTGCACACATTTTATCTTGTAGCTTTTGACTTTGTTTTATTTGTATTTATAAGTCATTTAGTGAAAGATTACATTAAATTAGGGTTAAGCATTAAATCTTGCATTGCATTTGTCTTTCCAAGTCTTAACTTGGTGGTGGACCTCTCATTATTTTATAATTAGCCCCTAGGACAACCCTATTGCAAGATCTCTTTCTCTTTTGTATTGAGATCTCTAGGATTATCCTTGAATGAGATAAATGGAAACTGGGTATGCTCTATGTCCTAATCCATACGAAAGAACCTACCCCATTTTTAGTCATTTCATTTTGATAAACCTACATTTACAACATCATAATTCTGATTTCGAGTGCATCATCATCCTAGATCTTGTTTGCATTAACATTGCATTAGGGTTTACATTATTTAATTGGCATTCTAGGGTTTCCAAATTTTAAATTAGTGAAAGTGCATATAGCTTGCATTTTTGCATCTCATATAATTAAAATTCATACAAAATCTGCATTTTCACTTAGGTTACAGATTATACAGCATAAAAATCATAAAAATCATTTGGATTTTTTGAAAAAAAACCCTCATTGGGACTCATACGCCCCTTTGGGTGAATCAGTCCCAATGCAGATTTTGCATTGCATTTTCTTGGATTTAAAGCATTGTTTCTGAGCTTCTCTTTGCTATTTATAGCTCTATTTCAATTTATAAAAGTTTTATTATAATCATTTCATTGTTCTTAGCTTTTATTGCATTTACATTCATTTTTCATTTAGAAGCCCTTGCATGAGTATTTGGTGTCCTATTGCTAATAATTTAGTGAGACAAAGTTTGAGACTCATGTCATCTCGTGATAGCACAATTTTCATGGATCTTGGGTTATCTTGCTCTTTCACTCCTAGTATTGAAACTAGTACACTAGGTATGGACCATATCCTGAACAACTCTTTACCTTCAAGTTGTGTGATGCATGTTGGAATGATGGTTGCTAGTGTTCTGCAAGAAAACATAATTCAAATCCATGAAGACTTAGCAAACCTACAACATCAAGTGAAAAATGAAAATGTTTCAACTATCGCCATCCTTATTATAGATAACATTCATCGCATGCTTGAAAGTGAAGATGGACTTGAACTTGTGAAAACATAGTTCAAATATTTGGGAAACACCTTACCTCAACCACTAGTTGTGCTTTACCTACAAGAAATATCACAAGCCAAGGAGGAATTCAAATTTATCCCACAACAATTGCCTCAATTCCTACCTACACCAGCCATCAAGTCACAACAACAATGCAATCAACTAGTAATGTGATTCCTTCCTTTGGTATTTCTGCTAGCATCCCTAGTATCTTTGTGGAATAACACATCATATCTCCTACTGCCTTACCACCTACAAGCATTCCATTCACTTTTCCATTGAACACATACACACCTTCACCTTTTTCACCTCCCTCTCAGAATACAAGTAATCACCCCCTCATAAATCAACTCTTCCAAACTGTTTCATCCCCACAAAAAAAAGAATTCCACCATCAACCAAAATCAAAATGGCCCACCTACATATTATGACAAAAGCAACCCATTATCCTTGGAGATATTGTGAAAATCGGTGCCACAAGGTGTAGATGTTCCTAGATTCAAGAAATATGGAGGAAAGGGAGATCCTTCTAACCATGTTAATACTTATATTGCCTTATGTAGTGACTTGGTTCTTGATGATAAACTCTTGGCTAAGCTTTTCCCTAGGTCCTTGAAAGATACTGCCTTGGAATGGTTCTCTTCGTTATCAAACAAATCTATTCATTCATTCAATGAACTTGTTGAGGAATTAGTCAACCATTTCCAAGTGCATATGACTCCTAATATGACCTTGGATGATTTAATGAGATGTAAGAAAAAAGAAGAAGAAAAGATAACTGAATTTATCTCACGCTACCAATCGCTTTATTCCTAAATTGATGTCAAGGTCCTTGACCCTCACCTTCAAAATATGTTCATAGAGAATTTGCAAAGTAAGATACAAGATAAGCTTACCATGATGAAATTCCTGTCCTTCATGCATTTATGTGCTGCTCTCTATGATTATAAAAAATTGGTTAGTAGTCAAGATACAAAATCCACTTGTAGCCATAGTAAGAAGTTCAATCCCACAAAATAAAACAATTATCAACCTTTTAGAAAATAGAATAAAGGTTTTGTTCAATTCAATCCATTTCAACAAACAAATAAAAATTTTAATAACCAAGTAGCTGGTGTTAAAACCCGATACCCTTTAGCTATGGGGACCCAAAAAGGAAATTTACTCCCTTACCCGATACCCTCCACAACACAATGTCACAACTCTTAGACCATAAGATGATTACCTTGCCTCCCATTAAAACTCTCGACTCTAATAAACCATTTCTCACAAAATATAGACCGGATTCTCATTGCCATTATCACTGACAAAATAAACATGAAACAAAACACTGTAATCATCCTAAACATCTTGTCCAAGACCTCATTGATTCTGGTTGTCTTTCTGTTGGAGGTGTTAATGATCAAGGAAATAATTCCATTTCCCCTCCTAACCAGAACTTGCAAATTTTTACCAACCCTATGCCTAATCATAACATTTCATTTGTTAAATCTAGAAAAACTACAAAGAATGATGTGATGAATGTTGATACAGATGATGATAACAATGATATTGTTCAACATGATCCTATAGATAATGATCCTATGGATGATATGGTAGGAGTGATAGATGTCATTCCTTGTAGGGGCCAAAATCAAAAGCCTCTTGACATTGCTTTCTCCTCTCGTCTAATGATATACTTAAACATGCACCTGATGGTCTTTACATAGTTGGCCAAATCTATGACAAGCCCATTAATGGGATATTAATATATCCCATTTGTGGAGAGAATGTGATCACCGAGGAATTATTACTTCTGCATGAGCTCTATCAAGATATATACGATAAACCAAAAGCATGGATCAAGACGCATAATAGTTTAACTTTACCTATGATGGGATTGATCACCCTTCCTTAACAAATAGGACAAGAAAAATTAGATATCTCATTCTCCATCATCCCATAGTTAGACCAATTTCATGTGAAGCTAGGCTATCCATGGATTCGCTCCATGAATGTAGTCCCTTCAGTTGTACATAAATGTTTAAAGTTTCCATTTGACAATGAAATCTTCACTGTCCATCATAGTGGCTTTAACCCATTGTCCTCCCATGGAAATTTTTCCTTAGATTTATTTTGGCCCGAGCCCATAAAACCTATCAAACCACGAGAAGACTTCTTTTTCAAATCCATCAAAAGTTCAAGGCAAAGAAAGCACAAGAATTATCCCTCTAAAACATGCCTTCAGCCAACATTGAGCCTACCATCCTTGATGAAATCATGATCGAACTTGAAGAAATTCCAAATGACCAAGACCAACCTAAGACAAATCCTTCACCTACTTCCTACAAAAGACCAAGAGACAACGAAAAAAATTCCATCACACCTCCTAGAATAAAACAAGTTTACAAAGTTAAAGAGAAATTGGTCGAACAACCTCCTATGGTTCCTTCTCTTCCTCCCCTTGGGGAAGAAAAGAAGCCTATGGTTGGTCAACCCGCTCCTACACAAACACAACTTGAAAATATAACTAAAATAAATAGAGGTGCTAGAGAGCATAGGTGTAGACGTCATGCCCTTGCTCATAGGTTACATGAATAAATAAACAAAGAAAATCAAGATCCAAACTCGACTGACGCAATGCATAATGAGTCTACCCGCACCCCAAAATAGAATGATCTTTTAATACAACGACAACAAGAGTTGAACCCTTCCTTAGACATTATCACTCAACCTCCTATTGTGATTAATTTAGATGATGATGAGGAGATTATTAAAATTGATGAGGAAGTGCATAATGAATTGAATACATTGTTTTCCTCTTCTATGAGCTTAAATGACAATTATCCTACAAAGAGTTTTGAACTTGGTAATGACCCTAGTTCGACACTTGATATTATCCCTTTAGCTAGTTTTATGCCTTCAAAATACAATGAAAATGATCGGGATGTGGACGACCTGCTTTAGGTTGACTCACATGTGCCTTACTAGTCTTTTGCAGTATTTATTTTTTATTTTCTTTTATGTGATTGCGTGTGCGTGATGTGATCCCTTGTGATGTTCTATTTGATCTCTCTCTCTCTCTCTCTCTCTCTCTCTCTCTCTCTCTCTCTTTGTGGCATTCCTATATTTTTACCTACATTATTCTGTATGTCATAATTCATTTTATCTATTTTTATTTTGTCTTGTGTTTTCCTTTTGGGGATGACACAAGGCATCGAGACATTCATGTCTCTTCCATGTTGACCCAAAATATTTTCCTTTATATTTTTCATTTGTCTTGTGTTTTCCTTTTGGGAATGATGCAAGACGTTGAGACATTCATGTCTCTTCCATGTTGACCCAAAAGGTTTTTCTTTGTTTTCACTCTTTTTGTGTCATTCTTCTAGTTCTATGAGTATTTGGGGAATGATGACAATTTTGAGCTCTCTAAAACCATTGTAGCAAGAACATATTGACCCCAAATCCATTAATCCCTTATGTGTTTGGTGTTTTCATTTTGGGGGAAACCCATCTCTTTTCCTTGCATGATGTAGCTTTATTTGGAAACATATGACTTGGCATAGGGCTTTCCAAGTTAGCTCTCATGTCTTTTTCATTGTTAGCATTTTTAATTTTCTACTTTAAAGTAATTACTCACAGTATGGTGTTTAGCAATTTATTTAAAGTGGGGGCATGCATTGGTGTTATTATTTTTCATTTTTCCTTTTTTTCATGGTTTATGGTGTAGTCTTCTTGCTTCATGTGATATGTTTTTCACTTTGTGGATGATATTGGGTGTGATGTCCCTCAAGAGCATGATCTCTCTTAGCATATTATATTCCTCTTAGTGGCTTGATGTGACACATTGCATCCCCTAAGTTGTGAATCTTATATTTTTTGATTGGTGTTCTCTTGGAGACATTAGGCACCATGTCCCCTAAGTTAAGACCTTGTATGAATTAAGAAAGACTCCTTTGAACATTCTTTCTTGTTGCATTTTGTGTTTTCTTTTATATGGCCACCTTGCATAACACACTTTGCATGCTCGTGGAGCCATCTTATTTGTTCATGAGTTCCAAGCATACAAAACTTTCCTCGCCTCATGAAGCTCAAAGATCATTTTTGAGTGGTTCCTTATCAAAGTAATCAAGAGGTATAACTTTGGTATGGTTTGTCGGGAAGCCCAGCCAAGTTATGAATTTTCCTTAGCCACTTGTGTGTGTGTGAGTACATACTGGCCATGTGTGTATGTGTCTCACCTTCTTGTATTTATCACCTAGCAGACAACCTACAGTTCTATTGCCTCAAAGTGAGTATGCATTTTTTGAACAAGCAACCTTTTTCGGATCCACATCATGTTGGACAAATGGTCGAAGCTTGATCCATCCTTGTTTTGTTTTTCCCTTTCCCTTTGTCTTTGGCAGTGTATGCTTGTGCCTTGTTATTTCTCTTTATATCAACATCATTTGTGTTCTTTTGTGCCTATGTTGGTTTGCCATAGGACCTTGGTCCTAGGGGTTTGCACAACCTTCTTATTCATGACAATCCTATCTTACTAGAAGTGGTGTATTTGGACCCCTCTTGATGTGTGTTGATCTACTTTAGTGTGAGTTGGAAGCAAGTTCATCCTCTCACTAAAGTGGGGGCTAGATGTAATTACGAAAAAAGTACCCCCTAACATGGCCTTGATTTAGTGTTGCAATGTGTCTAACATATTCACATTAGGTATTGGGCCTTTATGGATTAAATGAGCTTATTTATGCCTTATTTGGAGCATTGTAACACACTTTCACACTTTTCTATGGTTTTATTAAATAATTAGGCTCCTTTATTCTTTAATTAGCCTTATTTTACACCCACGAGTCTCATTTAATGCATATTTTTGAGGATGATCTTGACATAAATCAAAATCCAATCATAATTTAGGTGTTTTCAAGTTGTGTGGCCCACATTTGGTGGTTTGGGACTCATTCACCACTTTGGGCGTATGAGCCCCACTTGGGGTTTCAAGTCCTGATTTAGATTTTACACCTTTCTAAGCATTTTTGAAAATGGTCCCATAAATTATGCCAAATGGGACTCATATGACACCTTGGGCGTATGAGTCTTGTGTGGCCCAAAATCAAAATTAATTCAAATTATTGGTGGGATTTTATCCTCCTAGATTTTTTGTCAGCTTGTAGTGTTGTAATTTCAGTAATTATTGCATAATTAAGTATAAATACAAGTTTCTTTCACTCATTTTACACCTAGCAAGTTGAATAAGCATCATTATAGAAATTTTGAGTTCATAAGAGCATTTAAGGGTAGATTATCAAGCATTTTAGAGTATTATTCAAGCATCATGTCAAAGATTTTATGCATCATGTTTATTTTGAGCTAACAAGATCGTGATGTATGGTTTTATGATTCAAGCTAGCATTTCATTCAAGATCTACATCCATTATTTCCATCTCATACATGTTTGCAATCTCTCATTACTAGGGTTTGGTGATTTTTAACATCATATTTTGTTCATTCATCATTCTCCATTCCTATTTCATTTCATTTCAAGGTTTGATTACCAAAATGGGGTTTGACCAAGGCAAACCCCTATCCACTAATAAAAAAAATTTTCCCCTCTCTTTAGTGTGTGATTTGAAGGTTTAGATTCAAGACACATTGAGGAGAAATCTTGGAGAAAGTTGTCAAAGTTGTCACCTTGCATTGGAGATACTTTGAAGACTTCTACACATTGCAAATCAAGGTTTTAGATCTGGAAATCAATTGGGAAGCACATAGCAGACCTTGAAGACTAGATTCAGACCTTGATGTTTTAGAAAACCCTAATTGGATTGATTCACTAGTTCTAGTGTATGAGTCCCTGTTTAGGTCAAAATTCAATTGTTTTACAAATTCAAATACCCATTTGCTAGATTCCTGTTTCGGCACAGAAACCTGGATCTGGGGCTGATTTGCCTAGTCTAGCGTATGAGTCCCAGTCAACATTAAAGTCACTATTTTCAACATTCCAAAGCTTCATTCATTCATCTTTAGATTTCCAGGTGCACACATTTCATCTTGTATCTTTTTGTTTTGTTTTATTTACATTTCTAGGTCATTTAGTGAAAGATTACATTAAATTAGGATTAAGCATTTCATCTTGAATTGCATTTATCTTTCCAAGTCTTAACTTGGTGGTGAACCCCTCATTAGTTTACAGTCAACCCCTAGGACAACCCTATTGTAATATCTCTTTCTCTTTTGCATTGATATCTCTAGGATTATCCTTGAATGAAATAATTGGAAAGTGGGTGTGCTCTATGTCCTAAACCATACAAAATAACCTACCCCATTTTCTACCATTTCATCTCCTTTTAGAAATTTTTTGGTAGGTCCTTATAAATCAGTATGTACCAACTCCAAAGGTCTACATGAAGAATATTCCTTAGACTTGAAACTTATCCTTGTTTGCTTACCAAATTGACATTCCTTACACATTGTACTTGCAGGCTTGATTATCTTAGGCATATCTCTTACTACATGCAATGAGTTGATCTTCACAATATTGTCAAAGTTAATGTGTCCAATTATCCTATGCCACAACCAACATTCACTTGCTTGTCCTAGAAGAAAATTTATTCCATTGACATCTCTTAGACTGTATATATCACCACTTGTCCTAGATCCTTTAGCAACCAATTATTTTATAGACTTTTATTTTTTGATTTTACATCCACTTTTATTGAATAGGAGATTGTAACCATCTCTACACATTTTCAACTCACACTAAGAATATTATGCCAAAGACCTTTGACATAAAGAACATATTTTGTTCTTATCTTTCCATCAATACTTATTGAAACTTTTGTTGGATGTTGTGGTTGTGTTGCTGATACATTGTTGTCATTGATGTCAACACTATTAGTATATTAATCTACTTAAGGTTGTATATGTCGAGGAGATTGAGAAAATTGTAAAAATTATAGTATAGGCAACCAATAGAGCTGAAGAGGTCAGAATGTTGGAAATCTCTATGTGTTGAAGATCTAAAAGTGCGCTTCAAAGGGTTTGGTGTTGCACCTTTCTTGAATTTTGTCTAAAATTTTCAGTGGTGTGCATGAAGTTTTGTGGAAGTTATGATGATCTGTGTGCCTATAGTTATTCAGTCTCTATAGATGGTGTTCTTGGCTAACATTGTGATGTTAGCATGTTGTGTATCCATGAGGATTAATGGGTATTTGTAGGATCATGATGGGCCAAAAAGTGGCAATGGGAAAAAAATTATGTTTTGGATTGACTCAAAAACGTGGAAATGACGAGCTGACTTTTTTTAGGTTCGGGTGTCAGTACATTGCTCCAAAGCAATGCCCAAACCTACTTTTGCAAATCGGATATCCGATTTGAAAAGCCTATATAAATAAAAAACCCGACTGTTAAAAGTCATTTCACACAATTTGGACTCGGGCGCACAAGGAGAAGAAGAAATCCGATATCTGTTTTCATGAGAAATTCGATTTGAAAGGAAAGTTTTTGGTTTTTTTAATGTTTTAATCAATTTTTCAATTAGATTCTTATAATTTTAAGTAGTTTTTACGATTTTTTTTTTCAAAAATAGGGTTTCTTATTGATTTTTATTAAAAACTAGAGGTTACAACGAATTTTTATTAAAAAATAATGTTTTAAAGTGGATTTTGATTAAAAACTAGTGTTGTTGATGTATTTTTATCAAAAACTAGAGTTTGTTATGGATTTTTGTGAAAAAAGTAGGGTTTTTTTTGGGTTTTTATTAAAAACTAAGGTTTTTTTACAATAATTTTATTTATATTATGTAATTTTAATTAGATTAATTGGTTTTTTAACTTTAATTAGGTATTATGGCTGAGAATGAAAATGTACAAATGCCAAATGCTCCACCACCTCCGTAGCCACCAATTGAAGACTTAATTGGTCAAAAATTGGGGCAATTGAGGGGCATTTGTGAAGTTTAGAAGACAATCCCTCGCTTGAGAGATATGACAAACACATTGAAGGAAATAATAAAAAATATAGAAACCCTCTCCACCCAACATAATGCCTTTCATTCGTGGTGAGAAGACATGAGGGAATATTATGCATGTGGATTGTCTTACGATGATGTGAAAGATCTCCAAATAACCAAAGCCCAAATAGCCTCTTTATTCATTAACCCCCACATCGGTTTCCCAGTGAATGTTAATAAAAAAAAACTTTCTATAAAATGCTACATGAATAGGGACATTGTAGATAACTTTTGGGATTGTTGGTGTATGGTTTTTGATAAACCACCGAACAACAATTTTGATATACCATTTTACTTTATTAAAAAATTATATGCTGATTTTTTGTTAGGGCATCATGTCAATTACTTTGACATTAAACCCTTCCAGGGTGTCGGTGGAGGTATGCCCTAGGATAGACCAGGGGTATTTAGAGTAGTCCCGTGCCCAAATGTTCCCCTTCCTCCGCCACCTCCAGTATATCGTCCAAAGATTATACAGGATGCAGCCACATAGACTATTTAGGCTATTCACTCTTTGTGTGGTCATTTGGTTTAGCATGATTCTACAGTAGCTCAGCCACATTCTAGTGATGTTGGCGAAGGCTCGAGTGCTACTGCATCATCCTCCTCAGGTCCACATATTTGTGTGCCACATAGTTGCACTATGTGCCACCAGATATGCTTGGGTCCTCTTGTACAACCTGTTGAGCATCCCTTGGACACTTATGATTATGGCCTCCATGATGTGGACATTATAGATCAGTCGTAGGGGAGTGAAGCACACCCTATAGATTCCTCTCCTACTAGAGAGGGGGATGTTGGAATAGAGAAATAGGTAAGATTTAAGTTGTAAATTCATAACTTGCATTTGTTTTTAAATGAATATTAATAAGAGATAGTATCAAGTACTAATATTTATTTACATGGTCTATTTAAAAGTTGATGTCTGAGGAGGAGCTCACACAGGTGACTGATAACACCCTTAGGGCCATTTCATTTGGCTTGGTCACACACACAGTCTATATTTTCACACTCACTCATTTACATTTTTTATTATATACTTGCTTGTAATTAATGAAATTATATAATAACTTGTATTTTTATCTTATTTTCCTCTTGTAGGAAATACCTAGTACGAGTGAAGTGCAGCCTTGTCCAGACTATGGAGGCACAAAGTTAGAAAAGGGGAAGGTAATTGAACTCAAATTGGATTGAATTAATATTTTTAAGATCTTATATTGATTATACATACATCGACATAGATTGGTAGTTTCATATGTACTTGTCATTTTTATGTATAGGAAATTATGAGCTATACATCATTTTTGACAAGTGACACACTGCCTAAAGGAGTAGGTATTGGAGCACCTCAAGGAGTAGGTGTTGAAACACCTCAAGGAGATAAAGAAAAAGATCAACCTAAAGAGGTATGTGTTTATTTTATTTTGTGTTTGGTAAATATGTTCCTATTACCAATAATCGTATGCTAACTTGGATCAATTTTATGTTTTTGTTCACATATATAGATTGGCATTTCAAAAATTGGTTTGGTATATTCTAGGACTCCTGACCCTTTGAAGAGATGTATATTTCAAGTAATCAAGATTTCAGTTTTAGAGTTCAATTAAAATTCAATGTATATTGATTTTGATGTTAATTATTCGATTTTAAATTATATAGTATAACTAATCTCAATTGTGGTTTGAATTTTTCTTGTGCAACTACCATCAGAGCCAACAAGTGCTTCCAAGAGGCTCCATTTTGATGATCCACCAGTAGTTTAGGATGAGATAGACATTTTGGCATGTAAATTTTGAATACATATTAAGTATGCCACATTTTGTAAAAATTTGTTTGATTTGGCGTCAATGCCATTTTTGTATATGGACATACACATGATTATTGGATAATTTGATATATAGAAGTTGACAATCAAAATTTAATTTGTTCCTCATGTGCATGATTAAACTCTTTGAAATTTTTATCTTGAGCAACGGTTAAATATCAATGTACAATAGCATAAAAAAGAATGGTTATATTATGTATTTTATATTTATATCACTGATTACATTGCATTACACATCTTTCAAACTTAAATCATTGCTTCACATTGCATAATTAACAACTAGATGTTCATAGATGAAAAAAATTCAATTACAATATAGTTTTTACAAAGTCAACCTAAGCAATTATGCAATTGATAAGTAGGAGGTTTCTTCCACAACGTGTCAAATTATGATATTGCTATCAAGATTCAACCATGTAGTTTTCGATTCAAACTCATTAACCCATGATTCATGAGTAGTGGCTCACAAGAACCCATCTCTCATGATAATGAATGGTCCACTTAGCTAAGTGGGCTTAACCTTGGGGGAAACTCTGTGGTTAAGCGAGCTTGTGTTGGAGCAGTACTGGGATGGGTGACCTCCCGGGATGGACCAATGCTATGAGTGCTAAGTGCACCATTCATTATCATGAGAGATGGGTTCTTGTGAACCACTACTCATGAATCATGGGTCAATGAGTTTGACTCGAAAACTACACGGTTTAATCCTGATAGCAATATCATAGTTATGCAATTACTTCACATTGCATAACTAAAAACTATGAGCAGTTGTCAATTGCATTTTCTTGTAATGGAATTCTATGAGACCACATTTCTTTGAAGCTTTTTTTTCAAATAGTCCACTGCCTTGTCTATGCTACAACATTTTTCATACATGTCTACCAAATCTTTTTATCAAACAATTCACTAGCTTGTTGGTAGGGCTTATTGGAACTTGTATGCTCCGACCTCATTCAATCCTAAAACCACTTCATTCCCTCTTAATTTTTTTTTCTTAAAATTAAAACATCATTGTATTATGCTTCCCCATAATTTGGCTTAGACTTTCTTTGTAAAATCACCAATTTTCCCTTGTTTTTGCCCCTTCCAACTAGGGTTTCACACTTTTACTCTTCTTGGGTTACTCTTAATCACTCAGACCTCTTAAACACCTTTAAATACACCTGTTCCAATAGTTTCCAACAAGTTCCAACCTATTTTCATTCAACTTCTCAAAAACTCACTCTTTAGCCTTACTCAAAAGGCACAAAAATCTGTGTTTCTTAACAAGGCAGCCTTCTCAGACCACTCTAATCCCTTTACCACCCCTAAGAACATGTTCCTAGTGTTGATGTTATTAGCAGCATCGGGCTGCTCCTTCCAACGATCACATTAAGTTGTAATAAATTAAATGATAGCCTACAGCTATTTAATTTATACTCATTTGATTTAAATGGATGAGGCCGACCTTCCTTGATATTATTTTCAAGAGACGCCGACCTCCTTGAATAGTCACCTTATTTTGTATAAATACAAGGTGATGTTTGTTCATTTCCTCAATCAATTTTATTCAACATAATTCACGTTCCAAGCAGAAGTTCACACTTGAGCAACATCGCTTCATCTTGCAGCAGCAGGCCAATTTCAAGGAGAAGCATATTCAATTGTGTCTTTTCATCTAGGAGAGGTGCTATTATTCATTGTATCAAATTCAGCCATGAGCTGGGCTTGAGTTGTCAGAAGATTTCTACTCTTATTCCTTCATTATATAAGAGACATATTTGCTGGGTTTTTCTCCCTCAAGAAGAGGGTTTTCCCAAGGTATCTTGTTGTGTTTATTGTCTTATGTGTTTCATTTTTTGAGTGCTTTCAGTTGTATGATATCAAACATCATTTCATGGAGATTCAGAATTATGCTCACTTTGGAGGAAAACGAATTGGTTGAGTGTGGAGAGAAAAGTTTCTGAACCTACGAATGAGGAAGAAAAAGTTCAATGGAGGAAGAAAGATATAAAGCCAAAGAAGATGTTAGTTGATTTTGTGACGGACCATATTGTTCCTATCATCCCTAAGTTGAAGACATCAAGAGAAATGCTTAAGACTTTGGAGGATATGTATGAGATCAACAACACAAGTTGTGCTCTAGCCTTGAAGCAACAACTTCATCATGTTAAGATGGTGGAAGGAGAATTTTTCATAACCTACTTCATGAAGATTTCCAAATTGAGAGATCAACCCTCTACCATTGGTCATATTGTTGATGACAAGGATTTGACCATGTTGGCTCTTAATGGTCTTCCTTCATCTTGGGAGTCTTATATTCAAGGAATCAGCGCAAGATTGAAACTTCCCAAGTTTGATCGGTTGAGGGATGACTGTATTCAAGAGGAGTCAAGGTTGGCTGTGAGAGGTATTGGATGAAGCCCTACAAATGAAGACATTCATGTTCTTTCCGCTCAATCCTCAAAGAGGGAAGGAAAAGGAGGAAAGAAAAGATGCTTCAAGCGGAATAGAGATAAAGGGTCAGATGGTGCTCCTGCATTCAATAAGAAGTGAGACCTCTCTCATGTTCAATGCCTTAGATATGACAAGTTTGGTCACTATGAAAAGGATTTCCCTACTAGGCCTAATCAACATGCTTCATTTGCAGATGTGATTGAGATCGCTCCCCAAAATGATTCTAGTGAATTTCTACTCTAGTCACGGGCCTATGTTCAAGCCATGAAGGTCGTGTACTGATCTGAGTGCAAGAGTAACATTTCATACTTCCACCCTTTAGAATATTTAAGAGATATGTAATCTTTGTTTTGATTGTAATTACCCTTCTAGGCTAAAATTCAGCTTGTTGAGCTGTGTAAATATGACATTATTTACTTGGATTATGTGTGACTAATAAATAGTGATCATTGGGATAAAATTCTTTAGAATTAAGAATTATGCATTGGAAGTTGTATCATGCTAATGTGTGAAGATTGTCTTTTGTTATGCTGAGATTAGCTCTTACGAGAAATTGGAAGAAAGACATGTCATGATTGATGAATTAATTATCTATTACTCAAGATTTTGAATTCTATGAGATAAGTATTGCATGGTTGAATAATGTTCATGAATTGTTATGTAGTTAGTAATTCATGCTATGACATTGTGATAGTCAATCATGTATGCTCCTAGCAATGGTAATTATATTTGAGATAGTTGAGTTCCATGAACTATTAGTAATCTCTTCTTAATTCTTTCAGGAAGAATTAACCTTAAGAGGGAGTTCTATGACTCATTGGGAATAAGTAAGGGTTGCAGTGTTGCAAGGCTAGATGCTAAATTCATGAAGTACCTCTTCAACAGTTGAGATTATATTTTCTCAAAGTCAGTCAACCTGAATTTAACATTGGTAGCTCTGCAAACCTATTCAAAATAGAGTGATCTGAAGAGGACAACCCTAAATCTCTACAGAGGTGTGCGCTGGTAACCATTTTTCTGAGGCAAGTGTTGGAAGAAACTCTTAGATGATGAGGTCACAAGGTTGATGCAAGTGCTTGAAGATTTAGAGGGATCCTACTGAATCTAAAGAAGATGGTGTGTTTCTAATTGATGTTGTTTCAGGTTGAGGTCTGCAATGGTATCCTGGTGTAGCAGAAGCAGTCTTCTATGGCACTGAGTACAATGGACTGTTATTCAAAAATAGTGATGCTTAAAGACTCTTCGTCTGAGGCTATGGGATCGTTTTTGGACCATCTAAAATAACCTCTCTCAATTTTTTCTATCTCGGAGGCATTTTCCCATGGTGATGAGTTTTTAGTTGAGGGAAAAGTTGCCACATGCAAGTAGTGTAAAGTTGCAAAGTGGTGCAAATTTTATTCTCCAACTCATACGACCAAACAGACTATTGCAAAATGTCCAGATGGGTATGTTTATGCTAGGTATGGTCCTCTTTTTCACCCAAATATGCCGAATCACTCTGAGCTACATTGGACTGATGATTTCCCTTAAGAGTCCAAAGTGCTAAAAGGAAACAATCTTTGAAGGATTGTTACTCCAAAACCGTGATTCTTACATACTCTCCATCTAAGGCTATGGGATCATTTTGGGACCATCTACAATAACCTCTCTTGGTTTTTTCTATCTTAGAGGCGTTTTCCCATGGTGATGAGTTTTCAATTGAGGGAAAAGTTGCCAGATGCAAGTAGTGTAAAGTTGCAAAGTGGTGCAACTTTCATTCTCCAACTCGTACGACCAAACAAACTATTCCAAAACATCTAACTGGGTATGTTTACACTAGGTATGGTCCTCTTTTGCACCCAAATATGCCAAATCACTCTGAGCTACATTGGACTGACGATTTCCCTTAAGAGTCCAAAGTGCTAAAAGGAAACAATCTTTGAAGGACTATTAATCCAAAACCAATATTCTTACAGACTCTCCATTTGAGGCTATGGGATCGTGTTGGGACCATATACAATAACCTCTCTCAGTTTTTCCTATCTCGGAGGCGTTTTCTCGTGGTGATGAGTTTTCAATTGAGGGAAAAGTTGCCAGATGCAAGTAGTGTAAAGTTGCAAAGTGATGCAACTTTTATTCTCCAACTCGTACAACCAAAAAAAATATTCCAAAACATTTGGATGAGTACGTTTACACTAGGTATGGTCCTCTTTTGCACCCAAACACCCTGAATCACTCCGAGCTACATTGGACCGGCGATTTCCCTTAAGAGTCCAAAGTGCTAAAAGGCAGAAATCTTTGACGGACTGTTACTTAGAAACCGTGATGCTTACAGACTCTCCGTCTGAAGATATAGGATCGTGTTGCAACCATATACAATAAAATCTTATTTTTTTCTATCTAGGAGGCATTTCCCCATGGTGATTAGTTTTCAGTTGAGGGAAAAGTTGCCAAATGCAAGCCATGTAAAGTTGCAAAGTGGTGCAACTTTCATTCTTCAGCTCGTACAACCAAATGAGCTGTTCCAACACATTCAGATGGGTACGTTTACACTAGGCATGGTCCTCTTTTGCACCCAAATATGCTGGATCACTCCGAGCTACACTGGACTGATGATTTCCCTTAAGAGTCCAAAGTGCTAAAAGACAACAATCTTTGATGGACTATTAATCATAAACCATGATACTTATAGACTCTCCGTCTAAAGATATGGGATTGTGTTGGCACCATCTACAATAACCTCTCTTGTTTTTTCTATCTCGGAGGCATTTTCCCATGGTGATGAGTTTTCAGTTGAGGGAAAAGTTGTCAAATGCAAGCAGTGTAAAGTTGCAAAGTGGTGCAACTTTCATTCTCCAAATCACACGACCAAACGGACTGTTTCAACACATCTGGATGGGTACTTTTATGCTAGGGATGGTCCTCTTTTTCACCCAAATATGCCAAATCACTCTGAGCTACATTGGACCGACAATTTCCCATAAGAGTCCAAAGTGTTAAAAGGCCATACCATCTATTGTAAGGTCTGTAGCTTGATGTTATGGCCATGGTAGATGTTATTAGGACTATATAAGGTGAATATGTGGGTTTAAAGAGCTAGAAAGGTTTGTATTTGAGTTGGTGAGTTGCCATGCATGGAAAAAATGAGTGAAATTAGGTGAAAAATGGTGGTTACAACATGCTAATGTCAATGAAATGTGGGGGAAAAAATATTTAAGGTTGGATCAAGCTTTTGTAAGTCCTAATAGATGTGTTTGATGAGTTTATAGGGTGTGGCAAGGTTTGGGGAGTGAAGTTGCACCCAAGTTTGGTTTTGATGATCAAATTGGAGTTTAAATCATCTTTAATTGTAATTGTGTTGTTTAAAGCCACCTAGCTCTTGCACCAGAAAACTCTTACCCAATCAACTTGAACATCATGCACACCCAAATACCTTATTTCCACTTTGCTAGATCAAAGAATCAATTACATGGGAAATGAAATTCACATGAACTTTTTTACATTTTTGTTTTTGGAAAAAGTGGCAAGCCACAGTAATTTATTATATATAAATAGGTGATATTACAAAACCTGGTTCAAATGAGCATACCGACAGGAAAGAACTAGGAAGAAAACCTCTGGTTGTAGCTTGATTAAGTACACAACTCTCTTTACATTTTAAACATGCCCTTTATACAATGCTAGACATTTGACCCGTATTTCAAAAAATATCACTGGATATAGATTATGCCTATACATAGTTATGATCTTGTTACATTGTTTCATATTTCAAAATTCAAATTTTACAAAATTTTCCTATTGGAGGCATTCAGGGCATAGTCTTTAACAAGAGTAGTCTCTTGACATTCTAGAGTGACAAGCACCTTTACAAACCATCAAGGTAGCAATTAAACTACATACAATAGAAAATATGCTTAGAATAACCAATCTATATTATTGTAATCTGTCACATACCTCTCCAAAAGGATCAAAGTTGCCTATTATTGTAGAAGGTCCATGATCAATCATGCTAGGAATATCTCAAAAGTTGTCAAATGATAAATCTATATTGTCACAACAAAAAAATGCTTAGACAAACAAATCTATATTAATCTAAACAACCTGACCGATGATGAATTGGTAATGAAAACTAAAAAAGATGCTTAGAATAACCAATCTATATTATTCTAAATGACCTAATTGATGATGAGATGGTACTGCAAACTATAAAAGATGCTTTGAATAACCAATCTATATTATTGTAATATGTTGTGTACCTCTCTGAAAGGATCAAAACTAGCTATTATTGTAGCAGGTCCATGATCAATCGTTCCAGAAGTATCACTATTAAAGACACCTACATTGCAATAGTATACAAAATATCAATATTAAATAAAGAAAAATAATGAACTTAAGCATAATGAACCTAAGCATTATACATTCCATTCTTGAATATGCTATTCAAGTGTTCCTGAAGGGTCATCTCTTTTCTTAAGAGTATCCAATATTGCTTCATGATCAACATTACTAAGTGTCCATAGTTTTTTTGTATTTAGTTTGGCATGATGCTTCAACAAATTAACATTTGTTGCTATAACAAGTTGTGAATACATGAGAATGGTTTTGTGTTTCTCGTAGTCTTCAAATGCAGGTATGCTATTCTTTCTAATCATGTATGTTCACAACCAAGTTCCTGCAACCACAACTGAACCTGTAGGATACACAAACCCATCATCATCTTCCATCGACTATGTTAGCTTGTGCTTTACCCGCACACATCAAGCCAACCAATATTCTAATCTCTCTTCATTCCCCTGCGGTGCAACAACTACAAAAACATGTCCTGACTGTAGTAGATCTGAAATCCGGTCGTAATCAAGTAAAATTTCCATTGTGTCATTTGTCATGGATATAGTTTGAGATAAAGGAGTTAGATATTGTGGAACCCATGTATCCACCCACTCACTTGATTTGCATTGATCCAACTCACACTGATACAACTTTGACAAAAACAAGCCAAGTGTCATGTCCAAATGGTCCATGTGCTTGCATCTGAGCTTCAAAACGAATGCATCTTTGATTGTATGAAAATCCAATTTGCTTCCCACTATACCCTCCTCAACCAACCAAAAGAATTTGTGCACTGTTGAATCAAGTGTCCCTCCTTGTGACAATGCTGAACTACACCAATCAACAATAGAATGTGCATCACTGAATTTTTCTCTTGAAATCTTTAATTTCTCCTTAACTAGAGCTCTCTTTAAACATGCACCTGCTCCATCATGCTCCCCTTTCCCATGCCCAGCTTCAAAAAGACTCCAAATATTAGGTACACCCCTCTCTACATGTACTCTACTCAACCAATAAAACATACGAGCATTCTTGAATTGACCTATGTAGTTATCTGACCAAATGAGATGTTGGTCGAGTGCTATATCATGCTCCTGCAAGAACTCAAAAAAATTCTCGAAACAATGTTGGACATACTCGGATGAGTGATATCTATCATCGCTCATATAAAAATGATACTCTCTAATTATCTTTCGATCCTCCTCTATACTATCAGGTGCATGTCTAAATGTTATGTGGAAAAAAATAGCAATCTTAATGAAATTGTAATACTGAGATTGAACCTCATTTTTTGGTTGCAATGTGTAGTTTTCTACAAAATCAACCAGTAATATAATAGTGCCAATCAAAAAATATTCCTTACATATCCTGAAGTGTTGATCCAACCACTGAGACCTATGACTATGCCTTGCATACTTGTAGAAAATATTGTCCTTAAAATATGAAATAAAATCAGCAACACTGCATTCTTTTGTAACCAACTCACATCTAGAACCTTCACCTCCACTCTACAAAGTATATTTGACTACCTCATATCTCTTTTTCTCGACAAGATTCTTTCCAAATTCATGTTCGGAACCCTCATGAAAACATTGATCAAAATTTGACAAGCCACCACATTGTGAGCAGTTCGGATTTAAACAATCATTTCTATAGAAAAAGGAACCATCATCTCTAGAACATAAAAATAGATCTAGCAAGTCCCTTGATGATTTCAGAAGAAGCATTGAACCACACTCTTGCAACATTTCATTAGTATGCAAAGTATAACGGATATAGCATAATAGTTCATGGTACATTGAAAAATCCACATGGTATTTGCAACAACAAGTATTATGAATCTTAAGAGGCACACAATAAAATCGCTTCAAACCCTCAAAATTCCTTTGCGAGATTTCCATATTTGGATGTGTTTCAATAAATTTGTTGAACAACATTGTTTGGCTTGATTCCAAGAAATTTTTAGGATGTGGTGTACGGCCTCGATTGCCAATTCTTAACTTTAAAACATCCTTTGCATTGGGTGATACTCTAGAGTTATCATGCCAAAATTTCTGAATTACTTGCTTTACATTATCGGTTAGCTTCTTATCAACACGTGGAAGCCTCCCGGAAAAATCCCATGTATCATTTTGAAGAGAATCATCTATTCTTTCTCTTCTTGCAAGTGCTCTATCCAAATTTTTATGATTTATGTCAAAATCAATACAAGTTTGTCTCATAAAGTGATCCTTTTTCAATTGATGTCTTACTAGGGTGGTTGTAATGACTCTCCGAGCAACTCTCTTATCTTTTTCCTTGTTATTTTTTCCAATAGACTTGAGAGCATTACAAATATTTTTGACAATAATAGAATTTTTTTTGGTCTTCTTGTTCACATGAATCTTCAATTTGGCTAGCAAAGTTCTCATATTTTGCATCTTTAGCAATTGTACAAAAATTTGGCATTGCTCGGTCAATGTCTTATCGCTAAAATATTGGTTGAAAATTCTTCTAGCCCACAACTGAATAGTTCGTGTTGACCTCTTGCCTTCAAATTTTTTTAAAATGTTATCATCAATTTCAACCAACCATTTAGGGGTCCTTGAAGGTCTTGAATTTGGAATATGTCTTTCTTCCACACAAGGTTCTTCATTTCTCATGTAATCTGGTGAAACATAATTTACACTTGCTTCAATATTATGTTCAACATCTTCATTTCCAATATTTTCACCTTGAAAATTTTCAATATCAATTTGAATAATTTCATTCCCAATTTCAATATCATGTTCAACATCTTCAATTCCAACATTTTCACCTTGAACATTTTCATTCCCAATTTGAATATCATGTTCAACATCTTCAATTCCAACATTTTCACCTTGAACATTTTCATTCCCGATTTCAATATCATGTTCTACATTTTCACCTTGAACATATTCAATTTCCTCTTCACTTGAAAGACCATAGGGCTCAAGTTCACCAATATTTAACATACCTTGTCTTTTCTTCCTATGACCTTCTCTATCTCTTTGTCTATATTCTTCAATTTGTTCCTTTGTAAGCTTTTTCTTATGTTTTTGCTTCCGACGACTGTTGCTCCCCATTATACCTCATAAAAGATGCTAAAAAATCATTCCTTATGACAAATTTGAGTACAAGATGCTCCAAAAAGTTGATCTTTGTCTCTTCTTGTCTGAAAACGCGCATTTTTCACCTACACAATGCTGCAAACATAATGTAGGGTCCATTGGAATGCACAAAAATGGCCCATAAATCTGATATCTGATACAATCGAATATCTGATATAGAAAAAAATTTAAAATGTTTTGCAATGGTAAGATTCTAGCTCTACACATTGGAGTTTCACAAATCGGATATCCGATTTGTGCCCACATAGACCTAAGGGTTAATGGTAGAGAGTGGGAGAGTTGTAGATTGAGAGAGGAAGAGGGAGAGAGGGGGAGAGGGAGGGAGAGAGGGAGAGAGAGGCAGAGAGAGGCAGAGAGATGGAAGGATAGGGAGAGAGAGTGAGAGGGAGAGGGAGAGTGGGAGAGAGTGAGTGTGAGAGTGGGAGAGTGTGAGGGAGAGGGAGAAAGGGAGAGTGGGAGAGAGAGAGAGAGAGAGAGAGAGAGAGAGAGAGAGAGAGAGAGAGAGAGAGAGAGAGAGAGGGAGAGTGGAGTGAGGAGAGATGGAGGTGGGAGAGGGAGAGAGGGAGAGAGGGAGAGAGGAGAGGGAGGAGAGGGAAGTTGAGAGGTGGGAGAGAGAGAGGGAGGAGAGAGGGAGGAGGTGGGAGGAGAGAGGGAGAGGGAGGAGGGATGGGAGGTGGGAGGAGAGAGAGAGGGGAGGAGAGGTCTTGGGAGGAGAGAGGGAGGGAGAGAGGAAGTGTGAAAGGAGGAGAAAGGGAGAGTGGGAGAGGGAGAGAGAGAGAGAGAGAGTGAGAGAGAGAGGGATAGGGAGAGTGGGACAGTGAGAGAAGGAGAGGGAGAGGGAAGGAGAGAGGGAGAGTGGGAGAGTGAGAGAAGGAGAGGGGGAGTGGGAAGGAGAGAGGGAGAGTGGGAGGGAGAGAGGGAGAGACGAAGAGATAGGGTTTGGAGAGAGAGATAGATGGATAGAGAGAGAGAGGAGTGATTGAGTGAGAGACTTGGGAGAGATAAAGGTGGAGAGAGAGGGAAAGAGATAATATTTAAATATTTTATACATATTAGTAATATATATATATTTAAATATTATACATAATTCGGTAACAGATTATCATAAATTGTATATTATATATATTAAATAATAAAATTTATTGCATTTTTGAAATCATATATTAAAAATTGTATAATTTTTTTAAAACTCATATCTAAAACATATTAGATATCCGATTTGATGACACAAAATTTAATGCCTAGGGATTAGGCTCGGGCTTGCTTTGGAATTTGGTTCAGACCTACCAACTCTAAGAAGTCAACATGAAAAACATGTTTAACAACTTACCTTGCTTTTCCAGACTTCACCCATGTGGTTGACGACTTTTGTTTTAGCCAAAAATTGATGAAACGAAAAGGGTTTCTACAGGAGCTTCTCAACTTTCTACCAATATAAATTAGACTTTATTTTGAATCTAATAAATAATTGTTATTCATTTTCTATTAGAATTATGACTAAATACCTGATTGATAATCTGGTAGAAAAACAACTATAGCTTTCAAATGGTATCACATTTTTTGAATCCAAAATATGCGTCACATTCTATGCTTGGCATACTATAGGATTAAAAAAAAAAAGAATCTCATGAAGTTTTGACCAAGTTAAGGTGGTCAGACATACGAGTTATTATATTTTTTACAAGTTTTCATAAAAAAATTAATTATTAATTATTTATTTAAAATAAATTTACAAAAAAATATGCATCACATCCAGACATGAGTCTTCTACTTATATCTAAAATTTTGTAATTTTTTTTTATCATTTTATTATGGTTAGGGCAGTCAGAAAGACACCTACTTCTTATTTTTTCCCTGAAATTTAAGTACTACTGCATTGAAATTTCAATTTTTCACCAAATAGATCTTTTTTTTACAAAACTTAACCTAGTAGGTTAGAAACTACATTCAATTTTCCATAGATTCTATTTTTACATATTTTTGAAATAATATAGATAACTTATTCAAATTTTTATGTCAAGTTGCCTAACTCTGATTTTTCTGAATTTTCATTGCCACTTAAGGGCCTATTTTTTCCATAATGATCCTGCACATACCCTAATATTTTAATGTTTTGCATGTTTGGAGATTTTTTTTTGGGTCCTCACTATATTATGGCCGACTTGTGTTGGTACGCATTGAAATTTATTCATCTATCAAGGCCAACAATTGTAATTTATTCTTTATTTGTGGCCGACTAAATAGTGGATGCAAATCCATGTAGCAGATATATATACAAGGTTGTTTTCCTCATTTAAAGGGGTTATAAAGTGTACAAGTGATGTACAAGTGCGAATAAATGTTAGATCATTCAGAGTCGAGTGTGGAAGAGTTTGAAGAGGTTTTTAGTGCGCCTAATTGGAACTATAATCAGGATTTTGCAAAAGCTATTTTCTTAGTTCAAATTCATCAAATGGATTTAATCTGACTACTGTATGTAAGGTAGTGGGCCTTCCCTTTAAGCAGTGTGCCTGAATTCAAGTGCATTCTCTTTTATTCTTCATTATACTTCTAACAGGGTATAATCTTGTGGACTAACATCCACCATGGTTTTTCCCCTAACAAGGTTTCCATGTATAAAATCTTGGTATTCATGTGTCTATGATGTGTTTTTCTTATGCTTACACTATTGATTATCAAATATGTAATACAAGGATTGGTTAATGTTGTATAAAATTTATTTTGATAACAACTGATTCACCCCCCCTTCTAAGTTGTCTATCCTTGTTTTGCCAACAATTGGTATTAGAGCTAGTTCCTTTCAAGAAATCCTAACAACTCGAGGTGATATGAGATGGCATCATTTAAGAAGGATAGTCCTAGATTTAATGGTACAAACTACTCTCTATGGAAATTCAAGATGGAATGTCATTTGAGGTGCATTGGTGAACCTTTCTGCAAGATGACACAAATTGCATATAATATTCCTTAGAATGGTCCCTCCTCTAAAGATTAGATCGAGAAAGAAAAAAATAATACTAGGTCAGTAGAAACATTGGTGAGTGCTTTGACAGATTCAAAAATGACAAATTTGGTGGGATTGAAGACTGCATATCAGATTTGGAAAAATTTGGAAACACTGTATGAAGGAGATGCACTAGTGAAAAGTGCTAAGCTACAAAGTCTAAAAGGAAAATGGGAGAGCTTGAAGATGAGTGAAGATGAGAACATCTTTTCCTTCTCGCATAAGATAAATGAATTGGTGATGGACATTAGATGTGCCGGTGGAACTATGAATGATGATGAAATTGTGGCTAAGATACTTAGATTTGTGCCCCTTTCCTACAAGACAAAAGCTCATGCTATTGATGAACTCAAAACAGTGAAAAATATTACAAAAGACATGTTGATTGGAAAACTTGCTGCATTTGAATTAAGTGAATTTGGTGAGTCTTCTCCTAAGACTGAATCTGATTTCAAGGCAACTGTATCCGATAAAAAGAGATACGATTCGGGAGAGAGTTCCCAGAGAAAATTCAAGATGAAGAAAGGGAATTGGAAGAACTAGAAGAATTTATTATGAAAAGAGAATCAATAGGTCATGGTAAGTACAAAGGAAAGTTACCGATTAAAATCTTTTCTTCCAGTAAGATAGGTCATTTTGCTTCTAGATGTCCTGAAAGAGTTTCAAAATATAAGCCTGAGAATATTAGATTTCAGAGAAAGTGCTATTATGTTGAAGAAGGTGTAACTAATGAGGAATCTGATAAAGAAACTGGAAAGGAAGATGAATGGGTATTTATTGCTATCAAACAAAATGGTCAGGTGTCCACTGAATCTGCTAGTAATGTAAATGTTGAGAAATCTCTTGCAGCCAAAGTTGAAGAGAAAGATGAGTGGGTAATTGATAGAGGATGCTCACATCATATGACTGGTGACAAAAGAAAATGTATAAGCTCGGAAAACTATGATGGTGGTGTAGTGAGGTTCGGTGACAACACTTCTGGTGCAATTCATGGCAGAGTTACTATTTATTTTGGTGGTAAGAACAATACTGGTGATGTTCTTTATGTAGAAGGCCTAAAACATAACTTTTTGAGTGTTGGAAAAATGGTAGACAAAGGCTACAATCTGTAGTTCAAGAATGGTAAGTGCAGAATAACAGGAAGTTCAGGAAATATAATTGCTTCAAGAACAAAGAAAAAAGGTAATATCTTTCATTTAAGTACTGCTAGTCAAAGTTGTTTGATTGTTCAAATTGATGTAAGTTGGTTATGGAATAGGAGGTTATGTCATGTGAACTTTGATAACATTTTCAAGATAATTTATACTCAAGCAGTCAGAGATTTACCTAAGTTAGTGAAGCCTACTAACACTATGTGCAAGGAATGTCAGATGAGAAAGCAAACAAGAAATTCCTTCCAGAGGAAACAGTACAACTCTAATGGAGTACTAGATTTGATACATACTGATCTATGTGGTGCTTCCAAAATCATAAGCCTACATGGTGAAAGGTACTTTATGTTACTCATTGATGATTATTCTAGAATGATATGGATCACTTTCTTGAGAGAAAAACATGAAGCAGTAGAAAGTTCAAAAGTTTTAAAGCTATGGCAAAGAATGAGATAGGTCAAAAGATCAAATTTCTAAGGTCAGACAGAGGTGGTGAATTTACTTCATGGGAATTCAATTATTTATGTGAAGAGCATGGAATTCAAAGACAACTATCTGCTCCCTAGACCCCTCAACATAATGGAGTTGTTGAAAGAATGAAAATAACTATTCTAGACATTGCTAGAACCATGATGCTGGAAGAAAATGTTCCTCACTTCTACTGGAGAGAAGCTGTAAGTACTGCTATGTGTAATATTAACAAGGTGAATATCAACAATAATTTTGGTAAGACACCTTTTGAGCTATGGTTTGGTTATCAGCCTACTGTTAATACTTCAAAAATTTTGGAAGAAAATGCTACATCAAGAGAGATGATGATATAAGTAAGTTTGAAGATAGAAGTGATGAAGGAATCTTCCTAGCATACTCTGCTAAAAGAAAAGCTTATCGGTGCTTTAATAAAAGGTTGAAGAAAATGGTTGAAAGTATAAATGTTAAGGTTGATGAAGCTATTGGTAAATCATCTAGAGTCAGTGATTATGATTCAAATGATCAACATAATGATGCTGACAATGATGCTCAGACACATAATCAACTTTAAATTGTTCTGGTGAATCAAGAAAATCAAGAAGCAGGAAACAAGAAAAAGTGAAAAAGAAAGATCACAAGAACAAGAGGTAAGAAAAAACTTCAAAACTCCTAAGTATGTGAGAAGAAATCATTTTGATAGTCATATCATAGGAGACAAAACCAAAGGTGTGCAAACTAGAAGAAGAATTCTAGAAGAATATTGTCTAATTTTTGAAGTTGAACCTGGAAATTTAAGTGAAGCATGCAGAGATGAACATTGGATGAAAGCCATGAAAGAAGAACTATTGCAGATACAAAATAATAATACATGGGATCTTGTTCCTAGACCTCAGAACAAAAATGTGATTGGGACCAAGTGGGTGTTGCGGAATAAGCTGAATGCACAAGGTGATGTGGTTAGAAACAAAGAAAGATTGGTTTGCAAAGGTTACTCACAGATGGAAGGTATTGATTTTGAACAAAATCTTGCTCCTATTGCTAGAATTGATGCTATTAGACTAGTTCATGCTTATGCTACTTTCAAGAACCACAAAGTTTATCAGATGGATGTGAAGTCAACATTTCTGAATGGTGAACTAGAAGAAGAAATTATGTTGAACAACCAGATGGATTTCAGTTGAATAATGAAAAGGACATGCTATGTCGATTGAAGAAAGCTCTATATGGACTAAAGAAAGCTCCTAGAGCTTGGTATGCTAGATTGGACAAATATTTATTGAAGCTTGGATTCCATAAAGGTATTGCTAACAAAAATTTGTATTTCAAGTTGGATGAGAACAAATAATTGATCATTGAAGTCTTTGTTGATGATATTATCTTTGAAGGAGATGATTTAAGTATGAAGTATGCTGATGAAATGAAAAGTGAATTTGAAATGTCAATGTTAGGAGAACTAAAATTCTTTTTGGGATTGCAAATCACTCAGTTAGAAGATGGGATCTTTATATCCTAGTCCAAATATGTAAAAGAGTTACTAAAAAAGTTTGGCATGGAAGAAGCAAAGACTATTGGTACACCTACGGTGACCGAATGTAGAATCACACAAAATGATGAATCCCCTAAAGCAAATCAAACAAGGTATAGATCGATGATTGGTGGATTGCTCTACTTGACTCAAACAAGGCCAGATATAATGAATGTTGTGTGCATGGTTGCTAGATTTCAAGCTGATCCTAAAGAGTCTCATGTGATTGTTGTGAAAAGAATATTTAGATATCTGAAAGGGACAACTGATCTTGGTCTTTGGTATCCAAAGAATAATGATCTTACTCTAAGTGCTTTTATTGATGTTGATTGGGTAGGAGATATAGATGACATGAAGAGTACCAGTGGTGGTACATTCTTCTTAGGTAAGAAGTTGGTATCTTGGTTAAGAAAAAAGAAAAACTTAGTTTCATTATCTATTGTTGAGGTAGAGTACATTGTTGCTGCAAACAGTTGTACCCAAGTAATATGGATCAAGCAAATATTGAGAGATGTCAGAATTGAGTATGAAGAACCTATTGCTATATTTTGTGACAATTCAAGTGCCATTAACATTTCTAAGAATCCAATATTGCATTCAAAGACAAAGCACATATCCATCAAGTATCACTTCTTGAGAGACAAAGTAAGTGACAAAGAAGTTAGACTGGAGTACATACCTACCAAAGAGAAAATTGTAGATATCTTTACAAAGCTGTTGCCTAAGGATAGTTTGAGTACCTCAAAGGCAAGTTAGGGGTAATTTCCCCTCCTAATCAGAACTAAGATGCATGTATTTGCATCAGTCTATGAATTCATTGCTATATCATATTCTGGATTGATGTTGTGGTGGTTGCTACTCAGAGGGAGTAGTCAGATGTTTTCAAGATTGAAATGAAAGCGTATGTACCCTTGCCATTGATTTCAAAGGGCGAGAGAAGCAATGTGAAAAAAAATTAGAAAGAAGAAGGAAACAAAAAGTGCACAATCTCAGGGGGAGATTGTTGAAGAAGAGTTAGTTGGGTTGATGGTATTATTTTTCACATCATATGTTGCCATCAATGACAAAGGGGGAGATTGTTGGATGTTGGGGTTGTGTTGCTGATACATTGTTGTCATTGATGTCAACACTATTAGTATTTTAATCTGCTTGAGGCTGTATATGTTGAGGAGATTGAGAAAATTATAAAAATTATAGTATAGGCAGCCAATGGAGCTGAAGAGGTCAGAATGTTGGAAAGCTCTGTGTGTTGAAGATCTGAAGGTGCGGTTCAAAGGGTTTGGTTTTGAACCTTTCTTGAATGTTGTCCAAAATTTTCAGTGGTACGCATGAATTTTTGTGGAAGTTATCATGATTTGTGTGCCTACAAATATTCAGTCTCTATAGATGGTGTTCTTGGCTGACATTGTGGTGTTAGTGTGTTGCAGATCCATGAGGATTAATATTTTATTGTTTGGAATGTTTGGAGATGTTTTTTTCGGTCCTCACTATGTTATGGCCAACTTATGTTGGTACACATTGAAATTTATTCATGTATCGAGGTCAACAGTTGTAATTTATTCTTTATTTGTAGCCGATTGAATAGTGGATGCAAATCCATGTAGCGGATATATATACAAGGTTTTTTTCCTCATTTAAAGGTGTTCTCAACTGTAAAAGTGATGTACAAATGCGAATAAAGGTCAGATCATTTAGAGCCGAGTGTGGAAGAGTTTGAAGAGGTTTTTAGTGTGGCTAACTAGAACTGTAATTAGGATTTTGCAGAAGCTATTTTCTTAGTTCAAATTCATTAGATGGATTTAATCTAATTACTGTATGTAAGGAAGTGAGCCTTCCCTTTGATCAGTGTGCTTTAGGTAGTGTGCCTGAATGCAAGTGCATTCTCTTTTATTCTTCATTATACTTCGAAAAGGGTATAATCTTGTGGAATAACATCCACTGTGGTTTTTCCCCTAATAGGGTTTCCATGTATAAAATCTTTGTAATCATGTGTCTCTAATGTGTTGTTCTTATGCTTGCACTATTGATTATCAAATCTATAATATGAGGATTGGTTAATGTTGTATAAAATTGACTTCGGTAACAACTGATTCAACCCCCCCTCTTAGTTGTCTATCCTTGTTTTGCTACCACCTTTTCCATGGATTTTCACTAAAGCATCATCTCCAAACTTGACTATTCCACCATTCCACCTCGTTTGATAAAATTTCTCTTATCTCTTGTCATATGGTTAAAAAAATCATAATCAATAACCCATGAGTTTTCCTCATAATTTAGATGAAAAGAAGTACACACTATACTTGAATCTTTAGCTTTATCTCCAGTCTTCTTGGTGTAGATAGCTAAAAATGACTTAGAGCTGCGACCACTATTTTACCACCTTTCGTCATAACATGATTATAACATTTTAATTATGTTTCTAACCCACATTCAACTATTAATTAAATAATTTATAATTATTTAATTAATTCATAATCTCTCATTCTTCATGATTATTAAATAAATAAATCTTATTTATTTATCTAATATGTCACTAATTATCAAAGTCTTCTTGCAATTAAATAAAATCTTATTTATTTAATTAATCCTTATCATTAATGTCCTCTTAATTATTAAATGAATATATTTATTTAATGTGTCACTAATTCCTAAATCCTCTCTTAATTAAATAAATTCAATAATTTATTTAATTAATTAACTACTTCTTCTAAATTAGATAATTATTTGTAATTATTTAGTTATTGTATGTGACACTTCTATATTTTTAAATAAAACAAAATCATTTAAAAATATCTCACATACTTAACTGATTCTTCAATTAGTAATTAATTTAAAAAATCAATTACTTCTTATCTCACAAAATTCATATTTTGAATTAATCTAATTCAAAATGGAATTATTCTTTTACAAATCAAGTTATTTCTAC
This sequence comes from Sequoiadendron giganteum, assembly GCA_007115665.2. Lineage (NCBI taxonomy): Eukaryota > Viridiplantae > Streptophyta > Pinopsida > Cupressales > Cupressaceae > Sequoiadendron > Sequoiadendron giganteum. Next base: position 448,963,844 of record CM021102.1, read on the forward strand.
AATTACTGATTTTCTAAAATCTCATCCTCTTGTCTTCTAATTTTTACTAATTTCATCTCAACTATCACATTTAGTCTTGATTTAATTCATTTAATTAAATCTTATTCACACATGTGGACATCTTTCCCTAACTCTAATTGGGAGTTGCTTTATTGAATCTTGACCTTTGATTCTAGGGCAGTCCTCAATCTATCATCTCGTCCGTCCATTTAAGATTGCATTTTCTATAAAACGACAATCTTGATCTCATTTTGGGGATCGATGAATCATTATTATCTCCTAGTATTATTGTAATCTCATTATCATAATTGTCATATCATCTTTGGCTTCTATTATTACTTGCCTATTAGGATTGAATTCTAGTTTGCATATAGTTTATTAAATCCTTCAAAGGATTTGTCAAGAGTAGACTTTTTAGAGTTGTGCTCACACACAATCTAAGGGCATCTATTTATCATACCAAAGCTTGAGGAGGTACAATGAAAGTGAACCATGGAGGAGAGAAGATTGGGTGAGGCTATTCCAGTTTCATTTGTTTTTCCCTTATTTTCTAATGTATTTCATTGTTTGATGTTTTTATTAACATGCAGGTATTACTAAACCTTTGTTGATCTTGCAGGAAAAATAACGTCATTACATTGGTGAACCCAACATTCTAACACACTTTTGCAGGTTCTGTACGGCCTCAAATTTTTTTTTGTAGGAACAGGTATGGAACACCGCATTTGCCTTCTTGTGTGATGTAACCGCTCTGCTGCACCGATTTCACCTTTGCGTGCAATGCAATTGATCTACTGCACCGCATTCACCATTCAGAGAGCCACAACCAACATTCAAAAATGCATGTGACAACACCCAAACCGCATTTGCTTTGTTGAGCCACATATGCTCTATCGAGCCGCATTTGCCATACCGCACCACAAATGACTGGTAAATTTAATTTTTTTAAATTGTAATCTGGATCCGACGCATCCATGGCCAGTAATTGATTAATTTTTATTTTTTGGATTAAAAAGAGCCAACCCTATGATAGACATCTAATTGGAAATTTATCAATCCTAGGATAGGCAATTTAATTTGGAATTTACCAACTCTAGGATAGTCACCACATATTAATTTTGGTTAAAAATGAATCCCATGCATGTTGTGAAGAAATATCTTCACTTAGTTTAGATAATCTTCATTTGGGCTTAAAAACTGAACATCTTTTTGTTGTGTTTGTTGGGTAATAGGTATATGCTCTCCCCTTTACTAGGTGATCAAAAAACCAGACTTACCCATTTTATCTTTATGCACTTTATGCTTTATTAAATCCTTTAGAAGGCCTACCATAGTGGGAAAAAGTACTCACCCTATGGGAACGACCTAAGTGGGAACAACCAAAGCCAGGTTTTCCAACCCACTATAATCAAAAGCGAATTCGGGGAAAGTCCGCAATTCGATGGAAGTGTGCAAGATAACCATCCCCAAAACCTTTGTTCTAAAGGTTGGGAGGTCTCCTGAGGGAGTTTATCATTTACCACACTGAATGAAAACCTTGACTAAGAAACATAGTGTAGAAGCCAGCCGTGTCAGTATCCAGACATTGTTTCAATCACAGTGCAAGGGGAGGGAAGAATCTCCCCTCAAGACACTCACCATATAATCACCACAGATAGTTTTCTCAAGGGATTCGGTATCCACTTCCGTCACCTTGAGTACGCACCTGGAAAAGACAAAAACACAGGTGCCCTCTATGGGGTGACATGGTTGTGTGAGTCGACATGATTTTAAGTTGTGGGATGTGATTGTTATGATGACCCTTTGACTAATAAGAGTGAGTCCGCTTGAACATACACTTAATATTTTAATTTCTGTGTTGTTCAACTGTTTTCGAATAGATTTCAACAAATTGAAGAGCAAAAATCTGGATCAAAAAACTTGTCAAAACTATAAAACAGTGTTCTGCTTTTTCCAAAAAATTTCCTATTACGATGCAATCGCTTTGTTAAACTACAATCATCAGATATCCAGCCGCATTCACTCTGATGGGACGCATTTGAGTCATCCTGAGCTGCATTCGCTCTGACGAGCCATAATTGAAATATACAGAGCCGCATTTTCCAGTGTTAAACCGCATTCATCATATTGAGCTGCATTTGAGAGACATCAACCCGCATTCATGAGATTGTGTCATAATCGACACTTTCTGAATCGCATTTGACACTGTGAGCCACATTTGCTCTATCATAACACATTTTCTATGATGCATTTGCTAAAAACTGAAAGTCCACAGCTTGTCTTCAATTCAATCAAGTCTTCCTTCACTGTTATAGTTCAAACCAGACTTTGAATTGCTCAAATTTCATCAAACATTGCATTTTAGGTACCATTTTAGGCTCACAATAAGTTTCCATTTGGCTTTCCATTAGATTGCATTGATAACTTCACCATCTCCTTAGACACTTACTTTTGCAGATTTTAGGAGTTGACTCTTACCATTCATTGTCCTAACTTTGCATTCAATAGTATGTTATCATTGGACCCAATTACCTTTGTCACTTTGTCAAATATTTTGTGAATTATTTCCCACTCAATAGTCTAGTGTGGAAATTTCACTTTGTCCTATTTATAGTCCTTTTATGGTCCATTGGTCTTTCAAAATTGAATCATTGCAAAAACTTTGTTTGCCCAAGTTGTCCTCTTTAGATCCCTCACTAGTAAGTACTTCTTAGGATCCTTTATTTGCATATCATTTGGCATCTCCATTTTAGTATCACAACATTTGCATTCACAAGTCTTTGGTCTCACTTGCATGTCATAGCATTTCTTTAAAAAAAAAAAACCCAAAAACATAGTGTCATACTTAGATCATTCTCTCCATCATCCCAAGTTGAGCAAAAATTTTTATGGTTGAAACTAGACTATAGAAAAAGAAAAGACTCATGGATTCCTTTAGACAAGACACCAACTTTCTTAAATTCACAACTAGCATGGATTCATTCCCTAATGCCACGAACAATCCTTGTTTGGACATGGAAAATTCCAACTTCAATCCTTTTAGTGAGATGAACATCCCATCATCTCCATTACATATTTTTGAACCATTTATCCGACGGGATCAAAATGGGGACGTCTTTGAAGAAGACATACAAGTTGCTGCCCAAAAACCAGAAGTGGCCTCTTTTGTGGAAGAATTGGTCCTAAATGACTCATCTAGATATTTAGCCATGCTCCTTGACCAAGGGGCTAGGTTACCGCAAGGATTTGACCTCAACACTATTAGAGCAATAGCTCCTAGTCACCAATCACACAAACGTTCCATGGGAGCCTCTTCAGAAAACACCATTAACACCATTAATAGTACCTCCCTGGTTCAGGCTACCACCACAACCAATGAAGCCACCACAACCAATGCAGCCACCGTAACCAACACAACATCTATTGGGGGATCATATTCCCAACCCAACACCACATCACAATCCATCCCCCAACAAACATACACCATCCCTTCACAAAAAATGGGGTCAACCACATCAAACCTCTTTGGAACTTCATCTAGTTCCATGAGTACATCAGCAAACATGTTATTGGGTTCCTCAAGTGCCATAGCAACCAACTCATCCAACCCTTTTGGGAGAAATAAATAAAGATTTTTCATTCAAGGCACCCAACCTAATTCCTCACAAGTTAATACCAACATCCCGGTGAACCAAAACACCAAAATTCCTCATGGCCAAAATGTATTATTTGGGCAAGGAAATGAAGGCGCTCAATCCTTCACTCCATTTGGGCATCAACAAGCTCAAAATCAACAAGGCCCTCAATTCGTCACTCCATTTGGACATCAACAAAATCAAAACCGACAAGGCCCTCAAATTTAGTCCAACATGGCAGGATATCGCATCCCCACTTATGCTTCTCAAGTCCATACGCAATAGCACATCCCTAATCAAAAAACTCATTTTTCTCACCGACAACCCATTTCGAATCAACACATCTCATCACAATAGTTGGGGACTCAAGCTGCCCCTATCACCAACATGGGTAATGCTACCAACCATCCCATGGTGGAAGCACTCACACTCCAACTTGCTGCTCTTCAAACACAAGTCGAGACCTTGCAGCAATCCAACAAAAATTCATACATGTCACATGAATTGTGTCCCTATCCATTTGACACAACCTTGTATATGCCACCCTTTCCTCATGGATATGTGGTACCTCATTTTCCCAAATACAAGGGCAAAACAAACCCCATTGAACACATAAGAGAATTCACCACTAGTTGCATGGACATTGCATATGAGCAAAATTATCTCATGAGACTCTTTTCTAGAAGTCTCGCAGGTCATGCACTAGAATGGTTCTCGCTTTTTCCTAAGGGAATCAAAACATGGGATGAATTGGCAAACAAGTTTGTTGAAAAGTATGCCTATAACATTGACACGGATATCGACATTGCGTCCTTATGCAGACTTACCCAAGAGGATGCAGGAGAGAATTTCATTCCTTTCTTTCAAAGATGGAGAACCTTAGCAAGCAGATGTCTAGTAGAAATACCTGAAAAGGAGAAAGTCAAAATGTTTGTACAAACTCTCCTAGGACCGCTAAGGTATGGCCTATAAGTCCATTGTTGCACCACCTTTGTTGACCTTATTGAAAAGGGTGTTCAACTCGAAAAATCCTTGATCACTAAAGATGAATTAAATAATGGTGGAAAAACCATCAACACCACCATAAATAATAACCCAAGTAGCTCAAATGACAAAACCAAATACTATGTTAAGAACAAGCACATCACAAATGACGGTGTAGTTGATGCAGAAACTATCAATGCAACAGGTCATGTACTCACAATCAAAGGAGTACAAAATCAAAACGCACTTGTAACTACACCAACACCAACTGCCAATGCTATCCAAAGCATTCATGTACAAACTAATCAAAGGAAGTTGTGTCAACCCCGACAATTCCAAAAACACACATACACCCCTTTGGGTGAACCTATTGAAATTGTCTTGAAGAAACTTCTTCAAAATGACATCATAATGCTAGAAGAGCCAAAACCGTATGATCTTGATCAGTTCAAGCTGTCATGGTGGGATGACAGTTCATTTTGTGATTACCACCGTGCCAAAGGGCACAAAACTTCCTCTTGTCATCAATTGTGAAATCTAGTGCAAGACCTCATAGAGAACCACACCATCGAATTGGGTGGTCAATCATTTACATCTAATGCAGATCATACCATACACAAATACCCACTACAGGATCATGGTAAAGTGTCCTCATCTGGCACAAAGAATACCAACAATCAAGCCAACCACATCCATCAAGCCTATAGTACCATTCGTCCTGCATACAATTATCCCAATGGTACCATTATCAACAATCTTTGTGTTGCCAATGAAGATGAGTGTGTTAATACCATTAACATTAAAAAGGCCCCAGAATGCAATGTAACCATGCGTAAAGTCAAGGTAACCATCCCAGGTCCTTCTGCACATCAACCGAAAATCACCATACTTGGTCTGTCCGCCAGACAGTCAAACCCAAAACCGGAGTTCAACATTATTGAGCAATTAAATAAAACACCTGCTCAAATATCCATTCTCAAATTGCTCTGTATTTCACCTGCGCATAAGGCCATCCTAGATAAAGTAATGCAAGATTCATCTATCCCAACCAACATCAATGTCAACCACTTTGAGACTATGGTCGGATATCTGAATTCACCTCATCACATCACCTTTTCGGACAGTGACTACTCCTCGCCCAAACCATCACATAATGATGCCCTTCACATTGAAGTGTTTGTCCACAAGCATAAGGTTAGACGAGTCCTAGTAGATGGTGGAGCAGGATTGAACATCTGCTCTCTAAAATTGGTCAAAGCTCTTGGTTTCTCTGATGCATGTGTAGATGCTAGCAAGAGCATCATCATCAAGGCATACGATGATGAAGAACGTGCTTCCAAAGGCGTTATTACAATTCCACTCCAGGTAGGACCAGTTATCAGAGATACAACATGCCAAGTCTTGGATCATGACATACACTATAATATCTTACTTGGTCACCCTTGGATTCATGCTCTAAAGGCTATTCCATCCACATACCACCAATGCCTCAAATTCCCATTTGATGGAACTGAGATCACTATCCTCAGATATCTCGATCCATTTCAATAATGTACCAACCTGCGATCCACTACTGAGCACTAGGTACCCATCAATCGGGAAGCCTCATCTTCCACCTCATCCAAATATATTGACCCATCGACACTCACAAAATCATCCATTCCATCACCTTCTACCACACCATCTTCATCAACCTCCATCCCAACTAAAGACCTTCAGATCCAAGACCTTGGTTGTGGAGAGTTCAAATTGAATACGGCTTACTGTATTACCACAATACTGAAGCCACCTAAAGTCTATGGTAGATCGTGTTTTGCAGTTGAGCCCAAAACAACTTTCAAAGTTCCACCAAAAAGTGTTTTTACATTGTGGGCCGACATGGGTAATGAAGTCATCGATGACATAAGTAACTAGATCTATAAAGACCCAGAGGAGTTACCTCCACTACCTGTGCATCTCTATGGAAAAGGCTATGAGATATGCAAGGCACTGGGTTTTTGATGGCACAAGTGGTCTCAGAAAGAACAACAATGGAAGGAGGGAACCTATTATCATAAAAGAAAGACCAAAGTACATAGGGCTAGGGTTTGACCAACTCGGAACTGATGATCAATGTATCTATGAATTTTCAAGTAAGGACGTGACAACAAAGGAAAGTGTCAAGACAAGCAAAGAATCCCTAACTGAAATAAACTCTAATGAATGGGAGTGGGGATCTGACAAAACCCTAGGTGACTATGACATTGACGAACTATTCCTGGAACCTGGCCAACTCTCATTTGAAGAAAGATTCCAATAGGAATATAACATTGACCTTATTGATCGACATTCCAAAAAGAAAGAATGGTTAAGCATTCCTTGGAACCCAAAAGAACATAAAGTGTCATCGACAATACCTGAATCATCCCACCCCATTTCTGAGCCCACCCATGAGCCCAACTTATCTGAGCCCACTATCCATACTTCTGAAATGCCAACCACTAGTCACGATGTTGATAATTTTATCCTATATTATGATTTCAAATTTGATTCATCTGACTCGGAGTATGGACCATCCATTGCATCAGACACGAAAGTGGAAATTGACAAATTTTCCTTTACACTTGAGGCATCAATTTGCACACTTTCTGTATCTTCCACATCCTTTACCAACACTGACAATGGAATCCCCCTTGTTTACCCACAACTGATCAACTGGGACCAACAAGATTCACCAGTGATGGACATATTTCAGAACAACGAGGCAATTGTAGAATTCATGGGACTAAGAGAAGGTATTCCATGGGGGGATCACAAAACAAGGTTCTCCATAGATCCTCCAGTCGCAAAAGTAGAAAGAATAAAAAATGAAAAGATATGTCTTTAGCTGAAAGCCGCAAGGCACCTTCTAACAGTAAAATAGTAAAAACAAAGGACGTATCCGAAGGTGAAAACTGAGGCGCCTAAGGATGGAGGATTGGACTTTCTCCCTGTAACATAGGAAAAATCAGCTATGTTCATTGAGGACACAACATAAATTAACATAGCCACACCAGAGAATCCCAAAATGATTCTCTTGGCTGCATCATTGTCAGACGAAGAAAAACCTGAATTTACACAATTCTTCACAAACAGGAAAGTTAACTTCACATGGTCATATATTGACATGCCAGGCCTAGATCTAGAATTGGTTTTACATCATCTTCCTTTAAAACCAGGAATCAAGCCAGTCAAACAAAAGCTATGCAAAATGCATCCACAGATTGCACTACTTGTCAAGGCTGAACTAAAGAAATTACTGGATGTTGAGTTCATAAGGTCAATAGACTATGCTGATTGAATTTCCAGTATTGTTCCTGTTACAAAGCCAACTGGACAAATCCGTATCTGCATGGATTTCAGAGATTTGAATAAGGCTTGCCCAAAGGATGACTTCCCCTTACCAAAGAAAGACATGATTGTTGACCTCATAGTAGGGTATGAGATGCTATCTCTCATGGATGGTTTCTCAGGCTACAACCAAATCCGAATTGCAACAGAGGATCAACATAAAATGGCATTCACTTGTCCTTGTGGAACATACTACTGGAATGTCATGCCTTTTGGCCTAAAGAATGCAGGCGCCACATACCAGAGGGCTATGACAACAATCTTCCATGACATGATGCATATTCTAATGGGAGATTATGTGGATGACCTATTAGAAAAATCTTTGACAAGGAAAGAACATCTCAAAGTCTTGGATAAAATTTTTAGATGGCTTGAGGATTACAAGGTTAGATTGAACCCAAAGAAATGTGTCTTTGGAGTCACTTCAGACAAGTTGTTGGGATACATAGTTTCATGACGAGGCATTGAGGTTGATCAAGCAAAAGTAAAATAAATTCTAGACATGCCTCCTCCAAAGGGAATCAGTGAGTTGTGAACACTTCAGGGTAGATTGCAGTCTATTCACCGATTCATAGCACAGTTGGTAGACAATTGTCAACCATTTCAATATCTGTTAAGCAAAAGCATTCCTTTTGTATGGATGGATAAATTCCACATAGCCTTTGAACAAATAAAAGAATATCTATTAACACCACCAGTGTTGATGCCGCCTATTGAGGGCAAACCATTGATCATGTATGTCTCTGCAACGACAAATGAATTGGGGGCATTATTGGTGCAAAATGATCATGAAGAAAAAGAAAGAGCCATATACTACATCAGCTGCACACTAATTGGATATGAGCTCAACTACACAACCATTGAAAGGGAATGCCTTGCAGTTATCTTCACGACACAAAAATTAAGACATTATATGCTGAGCCATCAAACACATTTGGTAGCAAAGATTGACCCATTAAAATATCTATTGAGTCGAGCAACATTGATAGGCCATTTGACAAAATGGGTCATGATATTAAGTGAGTGTGACATACAATATGTGGAGCACAAGGAAATAAAAGGTCAATTAATAGCATATCAACTGGCAGGTGCACCAATCCAAGCCACTCATTCACTGATAAATGATTTTCTGGATGAGTCTATTTTTCATGCAAAACTAGCTCTACCATGGAAACTATAGTTTGATGGGTCCCACACTGGTCACGGCTCATAAACTAGCATATTATTTATCACACCTCAAGGGGATTCAATTCCTAAATCATTTCGGATTGCCTTCCCTTGTACAAATAATATTACAAAATATGAGGCATTGGTCACAGGTCTCAAAATAGCAATTAAATGGAAAATTCAGACATTGCTCGTATTCGGGGATTCTCAATTAGTCGTCAATCAAGTGAATGATGACTATGAAACAAAAGATGAGAAGTTGCTTCCTTGCAAATGAATGGTGGATAGTTTCCTGATGTATTTCAAAATGATTGCATTTGAACAAATCCCAAGGACACAGAATAAAGCAGCCGATGCAATGGCTACCATTGGATCTCTCCTAGACATCCCTAAGAATGTGTCACAATTTGAATTCTTAGTGGAACAACTGTTGATGCTTGCATATGATATTCCAGAGCCAGAAATGGTGTGTGAAATTGTTGGTCCCAGTTCGCCTTGGTATCAGGAAATATATGATTGTCTTAAATCCCAAACCCTCCCACCCAACCTGTCCAACAACCAACGAAAATCCTTTATCTGAAAAGCGACTAGACATACCATCGTTAGTGACACCTTATACCGCAGTGGCTTTGACAACACCCTTCTTCGTTGTCTCGACACTAATGAAGCCCAAACAACTTTACAAGAAGTACATCAGGGTATATGCAGATCTGATTTGAGTGGTCCAACCTTAGCTAGGAAATTCACCAGACTAGGATACTATTGGCCGACATTGGAAAAAGATGCTCTTCAGTTTGTCAGAACATGTCGTAAATGCTAGATGCATAGTGACCTAATTCATGCACCTGCATAGGAATTGAGAAAAATCACTTCTCCATGGCCTTTCGCACAATGGGGACTCAACCTCATGGGTAAGATCCATCCATCCTCTTCTAATGGCCATAAATTCATAATCACCGCCACTAAGTATTTTACTAAGTGGATTGAAGTCGTCCCTCTCACTTACATCACCGGTAAACAAATATCTAAGTTTATCCTAAATTACATCATTTTCTGGTATGGTGTCCCATAATCCATCATCATAGATAATGGTAGTCCATTCAAAAATCAGGACATTCGTGAACTCTGTGAGCGATTCCACATCCAACACCATTTTTCCACCCCATACTACCCACAAGGTAACGACCAAGCTGAGGCATCAAATAAAACAATCCTTCGCATTTTGAAGAAGACTATCAATGACGCTAGCCGATTTTGGCACCTACAACTTAATCCTGCTTTATGGGCCTATCGTACTAGCATTCGTACCCCGATTGGAGCCACTCCATTTTCCCTGGTCTACGAATCTTAGGTCATATTACCCATCGAGGTCGAAATTCCTTCTCTCTGAGTCTCTTTGAAAGGAATGATTGATGATGAAGAGTACAGATATACTCACCTACATGAGCTAGAAATGCTTCAAGAAAGATGGAAAAATGCCTTAAATCATCTACAGGCATATCAAAATTGTCTGTACCAAAGTTATAACAAAAGAGTAATGGTGAGAAAGTTTGAAATCAGTGACTTCATTCTCATGCAAAACCCCAGAAATCAAGCGTACCATGAAAAGTCTAGCAAGTTTGAGGCTAATTGGCTTGGTCCTTATATCATTACTACTGCATTTGGTTTTGAAAATTATTAGTTGGCCACACCTGATGGAGAACAGCTAACAAAACCCATTAACAACTTACATCTGAGAAAGTTCTACACATAGCATCAGAGAGCTGGGCTGAAAACCTACAAAATACAAAAAAAATGAAAAATAAGAAAAAATCATCCCTTGATGAAAACCTGGCAAATAAGCATCTTGGTGACACCAAAAAAATAAAAAAAATGGCAAAATAGTAAAAAGAAATGAATTCATCCAATAGTGAAAACCTGGCAAATAGGCGCTTTGGATAAGTACCATGGTGAAAACCTAGCAAACAGGTGCCATGCGTAGTCGATCATTGCTCTGCCATCTACTGTTACTCAAATCAACCTTTATCCATTTGTCATGATCACAAAGGCTTGGCAAATTCATGACATCCGTCCTAAGTCCTATCAATTCCAACCATGGTTAGTATTCGGTTGACATCATCCCTTGCATATCCTTGCCTTATGTCCACCTATCTCCATACCATTGGATTCAGATAATCCCCGCTCTATCTAGGGGAAAGGCCATTATCATGCAACTGCAGTGGGTACCACACATGATCTTGCATTCTTAAAAAGTCCTGAAAAAATCCTAAAAATCTGAAAAAGTCCTGAAAAAAATCCTTAAAATGTGAAAAAATCCTAAAAAAAGACCTAAAACTTTGAAAACATCCTGAGAAAATACAAAAACATGCAAATCAATGTCAAAATCCAAAGTCAAAACCAATCTGATCAATTCAATCGATCACGTCAATCAATCTTCATCCTTGTCTGAACTACATTGTCTCTACGCATTTGCTACGTAGGCAAGATTCGTCTTTGAATCCCCGAGACATTAGGTCAGTCCTTCTAGGTTTGTTGCAAAATAAATCATGATTCAAGCTTCTGTCCTTTGGAAAATGTCATTGGTCGTGTCAAACTACGAGGTCTCTAAGTGCACGATGTAGGCAAGGCCATCAATCGATGGACCCCCGAGGCCACACTAGGTCATTCCATTAGGGTTCATGGAACTACACATTCACACACACCAAACTATCTTCAAATCAAGCAAATCTTATGTCAATCTTGAATTATCAATCTATCGGAAATCTGTTTCGTCAAACACTCTCAGTCAATTCAACATGTCAGCAATGACATGTAGGCAAAATCCTATCAAGACAATTTATCATGGAAAAACTTTGGGTTCTTCTTCAGATGTGTCCTTCTAAAGAACAACTCTCATCAACTTATTTATGCTTTTGGATGTGTCCTTCCTAAGCATCATCATCATCATCTGGCATTTTGATGGATTCTCCTAACTCCGAGAATCGATCTCCTAGATATCAACCGACATTTGACAACACCTGACATTAAAACACTTGGGAAACACTTGGAAAACTTTTTTTCTGTCTTTTGATGATTATCATGATATTAGTCCCTTACGTCTTAGCAACCACAACATATCATGATGACTATCCTTGTTTTCTTATCACTCTACTATTAGTTTCTCCACGATGTCCCGACTTCAGGATTTAGAGAAGCAACGACATAGTATGATGATTTTACTCTCTGTTTTTACTATCATATGGCTAGTTTCTCAAGGATTTCCTATCATCAAGATTTAGAGAAGCAACGATGTCTCATGATTGGTTTGGTTTTTCTGGTGGTTGGTCATGATAAAGTGACTAGGGGCAATTGTGTTCCTTGCATGAGTCATGATCATCCTTGTCTACGACTGTTGATTTACGTGATGGTTCGACCTTGCACACTATTGATCTATGTCATATCATAGTGTTTGTTGACCATTATGAAATTTTCGCCCAATGATGATTAAAGAGCAACAACTATAATAGCACTATAGCAAAGCTTTGAAGGATTTTTAATTTCCGCACTAACATGAATATCTTTCTCCGTACTAACATGCATATCTTTCTCCGCACTAACATCCATCTTCACCTTCTTTTTCTCTGGTTCTCTGATGATATCCTGTGACATACAAAAAAAAAGTTGCATAGATCATGGCATGATCATTTCATATTCACATTTGCATAAATCAAATACCATAATTCACATTGCATAAACGCTATCATTTGCATCCATTCATAACACCATCATTTGCATCAACATATAAGCATCATAAATAAACATTTGCATCAACATATAAGAATCATAGCTTCATCACATCACACAATACATACACAACCATATCCATAATTGCACTCATAAAAATAAGCATAAATACACCTCATAGCATCATAAAAGCATCACATAAGCATCTCATAAAAGCATAGGGTACCATAATGCATAACATCATATAGGCCATATCAAAACTACATCGCATATATATAATCTCAAAAAACATGTAATGTCACAGGATAAAGTCATATGATATCCCAAAAATAGAGCTCGCATGCTCGAATATTAAATATACAAGTGTCGAGGAAAAAGTCCTAGGAAGGCCCTCCTCCATCTTAAGGAGGTGAACTGCGAGGTGACCGTGGATGACCCATCAAGTGAAAAGTGATCTGAATAGGTGTCCTCTCCTATGTCTCACTCTGAGATCCTGTAGGATCAGTAACCGGAGGCTGACTCTGCCTTGTCTGCTGCCCTAAGGACACTGATCTATGCCCATGCTCTGATACGTGACTGTGACCTGATGAGTGCCTATATGAGCTATGAGATTTGGGGCCTGATGATTGCCCCGATGCAGTGAACCCCCCAACACTGGTGTGACTACTACTATGAGATCTATTGCTGCTATGTGTTTGACTGCCACTGCCTTTCCTACTGTGGGATCGAGAAAAACCTGGGTCTCGTCAATCTGGTGGAATCGCTTGCTTATATAGTACCCTGTATTGTCCCCTGCTCTCTACCATCCTGGCCAACTCTCTGGCCATATCTCCTGTCATCCTTGAGCATAGCTCGGTGAACTTTGTCACCCACCGCTCTGACTCCTGCCATCGGAGAACAGCCTAATCTCTCTCCACCCGGGTGACCTCTAACTCTACTACTAAGGCCTTGTTCTGAGACAAGGCCACATCAAGTCTGCTTTGCAGTTCTGCAATCCGCTGATCAATGGTAGCATCAGTAGGAAAAATGGGTGATCTGTCACCCTCATCATCCCCATAGATCATGCGCTCCCATAGTAGTTGATCTACCTCATCCACCTCCTCCTCCTCCTCATCTCTCTCCTCCTCAGCTCGGACCTCCTCCAGATCTATGTCAAGAGGGTGTCCCCCAACAAGAGGATTCTCCTCTGCTCTCTCCTCCGCCCTCACCTCCTCTGCACCCCTCACCTCCACCTCCTCCTCTCCAACTCTGATCTCCTCGGCCCTCACCTCCGACTCTCTCTCCTCCCCCTCCTCTCGAATGGGTGACAACGGTACACCACCCACTCTCTACCTGACTCTCCTAGGTTGCCTCTACCCTCTGCCATCTCTCCTCCTCCTCACACCCCTCCCATCTCCTCCACCCCCATCATCTCCTCCACCTCCTCCATCTCCCCCATCCCTGCGTCCTCCTCCCCGGCCTCCATCTTTAACCCTAGCACCTCTACCATCTCTCCCTCCATCTCTGCCACCCTGACCTCTCCTTAGTATGCGTGGAATGATTGACCTCTGATCTATCAGTGGTGGACCATCTAGATATGTCAAAGGGATGTGCCTGTGAACCTGCCACCAGGTGTCAAACTCAGCAGACGTCCCTGGATCTGCTGGACCCCCTCTCCATACCCACTAAACTGACACCAAACTATCAACCTGCTGCTCTGCTACTGTAACTGATATGGGCGGCCCCCACATGGTCTCCCTGGAAGACCGAGCATACTCTATCATGCCTACTGGCAGAACTTGCTGCTCTCCAAACTATCGTAGTACCCGCTGGGGTAGGTACATCTCAATGATCCACTAGGTCTATACCGTGCGGCCAATCAGATACCTAAACTGTCTACAAAAAGATAAGTGGCCATCCTCATCTAACCACTGTGCACAATCTCTGTAGGGTCTCCAAACAAAACTGATCATCATATCAATACGATGACACCAATACTCGGTATCTCCCACATGAGTCTGGCTAACTGATCCTGCATATAAATAAATGTAAGGCATCCCATCACCTAGCTGCTAAATCTGTGCTAATGGTCAAAAAACGGGAATGCACTCCCATACCCAGATCATCAGGAGGGTAGTGCCACAACTGATACTGTGCCCCTGGTGATAGACAACCTCATGTAGCTGATGATACATCATGGACAACAAGCATGGCCCCCAAGAAAAAATGGTCCTCTGTCCTCACATATGGACTAGAACATCCCCCCATCCAATGGGAAATCCATGACCATGACGATCTGGGATTAGCAATCCGACGATCAAGGTCATAAGCATGGCATTGAATCTAGGAAACTGATCGGCTACAACGTCCCAACCGATCTCGTAACTGTCCATGCCCACCTGGGCACCATCAACACCCTCATACATCTCGAACAAGGCTTTTCGCCCTCGGTGCGGATCATAGGTGACTCTCTCTCTGCTAATCGGAATGCAGAGAATGCGATAGACATCCTCCAAAGTCACTTTCGCCTCTCCAATAGGTAGGTGAAACGAACAGGTCTCTGAATGCCATCTCTTGCAAAGAGCTGTCAGCAAAACTCTATTTGCTTGAATAATGGGCATATAGGTAATGTGGTACAAACCTAGGGCCATCAGTCACTGCCTCTGTCTATCGCTCAGGTGATCTCTGAAGGCATACGTCATCAGTCGAAACTCTCGAGTATAAATCGACACAAGCTGACTCTGTGCAAGAAAGGCCAAGAATTAGCACATATTTGAGCAACATTATGGAAATTTTACTCCTACTGGCAAGTCAAGGGTACATAAAGGTTAATCTCGGCACAAGGTCAACAAAAGTCAACTCTGGTCAACTACAATTGTGCCGCGTTGACCACAAATGTGTCACAACGAGTCAATTGCGACTCTGCACATGGAAAAAGTGTTCCAATATGTCAAATGCATCGTTCGGCACCGCAAATGCGCAACCTAACAACGAATGCGTCGTTCTAGCTAGCAATTGCGCAATTTAATAATAAATGCATTGTTCGGCTTGATAATTGCGTTGCGATTTTGCAAATGCATCATTGGGATTTTCAATTGAGTCACAAAATGACAAATGCATCACAAAGTTAGCAATTGTGTTGCAACTTGACGATTGCATCGTTTCCCCTTGCGGATGCGCAATCGCACAAACAAGCCTAACCTACCTGTCGCACTTGCGTTGCGACGCAAACAAATGTGTCGAATGCGAAGGCATTTGTGGCTTACACGACATCATTTGCATCGCAACGCATTTGATTGACTCCCTTAAAACCCTAATAAATGCATTAATTTCAAAATTTGACAAGTTGGATAGGGTACTTACCGGTGCCTCTACACCCTCGGGTCGTCGGAATGTGTGCACGCGATATCCATGGTCTGTAGTCACTAGAATCACCATCATCTCTCAGAGCTCTAGTTTTTGAATTTTTCTATATGACAAATGAGCAAATGACATTTGGATTGACCTTTTCAACCTATTTATAGGCTGAAAATTAGGGTTTTGACCTGATAGGTTGTATTGGAGGCTCATTTGACCACCTTTGACCGGCATTTTGGCTAGCTTAACATCTTCCATTTCTGAAAAGGATCGCACCATCACTTTTTTGAGCATTAATTGAGTTAGTTGAGATATTCTCCAATTTTTTTTTACCCCGGGTCGAAATTCAAAAATTTTCCCGAGCGGGCATAGGCACTCCGTACCTTGGCTGGGGCATATTCTGGACTTGTTTTCTTTGCCATAATGCGACAAGCTGCATTATGACAAAGAGGGGAAAATGTAGACATCTAAAAATGACTTAGACCTGCGACCACTATCTTACCACCTTTTGTCATAACATGATTATAACATTTTATTTATGTTTCTAACCCACATTCAACTATTAATTAAATAATTTATAATTATTTAATTAGTTCATAATCTCTCATTCTTCATGATTATTACATAAATAAAATCTTATTTATTTAATTAATCCTTATCATTAATGTCCTCCTGATTATTAAATGAATATATTTAAAATATATTTATTTAATGTGTCACTAATTCCTAAATCCTTTCTTAATTAAATAAATTCATTAATTTATTTAATTAATTAACTACTTCTTCTAAATTAGATAATTATTTGTAATTATTTAATTATTGTATGTGACACTTCTATATTTTTAAATAAAACAAAATCATTTAAAAATATATCACATACTTAATTGATTCTTCATTTAGTAATTAATTTAAAAAATAATTACTTCTTATCTCACAAAATCCATATTTTGAATTAATCTAATTCAAAATGGAATTATTCTTCTACAAATCAAGTAATTTCTAAAATCTCATTCTCTTGTCTTCTGATTTTTACTAATTTCATCTCAATTGTCACATTTAGTCTTGATTTAATTCATTTAATTAAATCTTATTCACACATGTGGACATCTTCCCCTAACCCTAATTGAGAGTTTCCTTATTGAATCTTGACCTTTGATTCTAGGGCATTCCTTAATCTCTCATCTCGTTTGTCTATTCAAGATTGCATTTTCTATAAAATGACAATCTTGATCTCATTTTGGGGATCGATGAATCATTATTATCTCTTAGCATTATTGTAATCTCACTATCATAATTGCTATATCATCTTAGGCTTCTATTATTACTTGCACATTAGGATTGAATTCTTGTTTGCATATAGTTTATTAAATCCTTCAAAGGATTTGTCAAGACTAGACTTTTTAGAGTTGTGCTCACACACAATTTGAGGGCATCTATTTATCATACCAAAGCTTGAGGAGGTACAATGTAATTGAACCATGGAGGAGAGAAGATTGGGTGAGGCTATTCTAGTTTCATTCATTTTTCCCTTATTTTCTAATGTATTTCATTGTTTGATGTTTTTATTAACATGTAGGTATTACTAATCCTTTGTTGATCTTGCAAGAAAAATAATGTCATTACACTTGGCAGCCAAGAAAAAAAACTCATCTTCATTAATTGGATCACTAGAATCATCATCTTTTGCAAAAAAGGAATTTTCCATGGAGTAGTGAATCTTCTTAACCTTATTCTTTCTAGGTTCTTTACTTCTCTTATCAAAATATTTCAAGGGACATTTTGAAGAAAAAAGACCAACCTCTCCACACTTGAAACATTTAAAGGGTAGCTTACCTTTTTACTTGATGATACCTCTCTTTAATTTCCTTACAAATTTTTCTTCTTCCTCATCAGTGTCATTATATGGATCAGATTCTTCATATGTTTATTCTTACTTGCTTTGAATGGATCTTATTTCTTAGGGCCTTCTTTGTCAAACTCTCTCATTTCAAAAGCAATGAGGGCACGATACAATTGATCCATTGAAAGTTTATCCATATCTCTAGCTTCCTCAATAGAAGATAATTTAGAACTATAAGACTTAGGAAGAGATATAAGTACCTTTTTGACAACCACAAATTCTTCAAGATCTTCACCAAGACTTCTAATTTCATTGACCACTTCAACTACCCAGAGCACATATCCTGCTATATCTTCATCCTATGACATCTTCAAGTTCTCAAAGCTTCCTTTGTAGATTTGCAACTTGGATTTCTTTACTTTGACATATCCTTTATAGATTCCACCCAAATTATCCTAGACTTCCTTTGTTGACTTGTAGTGCATCACTTTTACTAGGTCATGATCTCATACCCCACTCAAGATAGTATTTTTTTCCTCTCCATTGTTATCATAGCCTTTGATCTCAGCCATATTAGTTGGAGGAGTATTAGGAATAATATATCCATCTTTGACATATTACAAAACATCATACGCCAAAGAGGATAGATGAGTTTCCATCCAGTATCTCCAAAAAGGGAAATTTGTTCCATCAAACCTAGCCACCTTGCGAGATCTTTCTTATGCCATCTTGTATCTTCCTCAAGCTATTAGAATTCTTCTAAGGAACCAGTATTTAATACCAATTATTGAACACATGCCAAAATGCTGAGAGGGGGGGGGGGTGAATCAATATTCAATCAAATCTCAAATCCTTTGAAGAAAAATGAAACTTAAAATTCACAACACAAATAGAGATATGATAGATAGAAGCAATGCAAAACACCACACAACACCAATGTATGTGGAAAAACCCAAAGGGGAGAAACCACGGTGAAAAATATTGCTAGGAGCTATTGTCCTAATCCAACTTCACAAATGAATCATAGTTACAACTTTTTTTTAGGGCTACAACCCAAGGAAGCTACTACTCCCTATAGAAAGGTCTTAGGGTCACTCCCAAGAAAGCTACAACTCCCTATAGACTTTGTTTAGGGATACAACCTAAGGAAGCAACTACTCCCTGAACTAAGAACAAACTAAGAAATAATTACAACATGATAGTCCTTCTACTCTTTTTATCTGACAATGAAGCTCAATCCTTTTGATGATTACAATTCTACATTTTCCCTTCTCTTTTGATGATTACAAATTTTCTTTGACAACTCTTCTACAACTTCTTCAAATGTCTTCTTTGTAGCTTACTAGCTCACTGCTTTTAGCCTTCAAGAAGTTTTTAATTTGGCTCACTACCTCCAACAATCAGTTAGGCACACTCTTTTCTTCCCTTCTATCTCAGAGATATGATCAAATTGAATCTAGATAGGATCTATAACTTCTGGTCTTTCTCTTTCAGTCATTTACATAAATGTGATAATGCATTACACATCCTCATTCGACTTCTTACCATCACACACCACCTAGATCAACTAGGTTTGTAATATGTACATGATATCACATTGATTACATTACGTTTTAGATTAAAAAAATAAGAATATTACAATTATAAGTTGGCCAAAGATCAAACAACAACATGAAACATGTAGAGAGAAAGCCCTAAAAGGACTACACACACCATTAGGAAGAGGTACATGCCTCACGGATCTCAACCCATGATTAACTTGGTCTTGTACACTCTTCAAAAATTCATTCTTCAATGAACAACATCCACATGCATCACACATTCAAAGTAGGTCAGCCTCAAGCAAGAAAAAATGAAACTTGTAACATGTCAACCTTCACAATGTTGGTAGTACACATGGATTAAACAATACTTGTGCTTCTCCTAGATGAGTCACCATGACCCATACAAAATCTCCAAATAATTTAAAGACTCTACACAAACTGCAACTTATGGAACACACCTTCAGCATACCTCGGTCAGCCAGAAAAAAGCATAAGCCAACAACACCTTCATTCTAGACCACAACTTTTTCTGGAGTAACCAAAAAACACTATGCAAAGCAATAAAAATCATCACATGATATTTAAGAACAATCAACACTAGCCAATTGACCACTTCATACAACAACAAGTTGGTACAAGACAACATACATTGAAACCACCTGCTGGAAAAAATAGTCTTGTACTCTATCATTTACAACTTTCTCTGCAAAGGGAATAATGACATGAAAATTTAGATATATATCATTTACAAATTTTTCTACAAAGGGACAAATGACATGAAAATTTAGATATATCCCCTTCACAATACATTAAACTTAAATTTTGAACTGCATGACCATATCTACAAACGTAGAGGAATGAAAAGACAAAATTCACACCTCTATGAGCTTCCTCACAAAACCAACACTATCTTTAAACTGCCACTTGCAAAACACTTTCATGTAATTCAAACAACATGAATCTTGGATCACACATTCCCTGACAATATATAAAGCTAACTTCCAAATCATATGAGCACAACAACAATGAAGAAATACATGGAGCATCTCTTAAAGACTCTGGCAATCAAATGGCCAAATTGCAAACATTGCCAACCAACTTCAACATAATTTTGACATCAATGAAAAACAATACTCACACTTTTGACATCAATGACAACCAAGCTGCAGTAAAAAAATCATTCCCCCCTTTTATATAACTCACCAAATTCATGTGGTTGAGGTCATTCCTTGGGGTGATAAAATCCCCAATTAATCCTTTTAAAGGGAAATTAATGCTAGGTGTATTTGGTTACCCAAGATCACATGAGTACAAGAGGAGATCATGGACACAAAATAACACCCTTAGACCTATTTAATCTAAACACAAAGAGGAAAGTATGAATACTTTGATCCCCAAGGTCAAATTTAAAGATACAACACATAAATTAATTAACATGATAATGTCAATTGCAAAGGGAGAGCATAATTTTCTCAAAATTTAAAGATACAACACATAAATTAATTAAAATGATAATGTAATCTAGTGCAAAAAATCATTAGTGGGAAATGAAAAGACACAGACAAATGAATCTTGCATCTAAAAATAAGTAAGTAGTTTAATACCCAAGAATTTTCCAAGTCTAAATAGTTTACCCACTAGGTTAGAACACTAATCAAACTAGATGGATAACTCAAAATCTAATAAAAATAATAAATGAGTAGAAATAGTGAAATCTCCAAAGTAATGTAGGCATTGAAAAAACACATATGCTAAATAGTGAAAGCACTAAAATAACCACTAAATCATTAAAACAAAAACAGACTAAAGGATCTAATTATATTTGACATGTATATGCATTGAATGATAAGGTGGAATCATTGATTTAGAATCTATACATAAAATAAGGTGGGCATTAGTAATTTCCTTACAAAATACATAAAAACCTAGGGAGAAAATGGTGAAAATGATGAAAAATAGAAAGGAAAAAAATTAAAAAGGGAGAAACTAGAAAGTAAATTCTATATTTGTAGAAGTGCTAAAATGGTGATTGAAGTGTTCAATAGTGCAAATATTGAATTGTTTTGACCAAATACCTGCAAGAAAACATGCATTATCTCACAAAGTAGAATGTTAAAGATGATGGAAAATGATAAAAAAAACAAGGATAATAACCTATACAAAAAACAACCAAAAATAAAAAACCTACAAACAAAAAAGTTAGAAAATAACATAAAAAGTACAAAAAACGAAAAAAATGCAACCTCTATAGAAGGTGGAAGATTAGTAAAAGAAACATGGGTCCCATTGGGTGGACCAAAATGAAGGAAAGAAAATAAATAAAGCTCAAAATAAGGAATAAAATGCAATATAATGAACCTTACACCATTTACTTTTCTCCTCTAATTGAATGAAAATGGAGTGCAACCTCAAGCTCTACTTGATTTGCTCACTTAGATTCAATGTTGAGTTATAGTAGGAGATGTGGATTACTCAATATTCGAACATAATAGTAGCATAAGGATATGATTTTCTATCAAAAGTGTCCTTCCAATTCGGTACAATGATCTATTGTTATATGGATGAAGCAAATGACATCTTATTTATAGATTTTTGGTGAAGAAAATAGAGGTCTAGGATGTGAAGTTGACGAAGGGATAGGATTTAATTAGAGTGAATGCATGGATTAGCCTTGTGAAAAGTATTCATATGTGTAAGAGCTAGGTGTTCTCACACATGTGTGAGCACAACATGTGTAAGAGGTTGGGCAGCTATGTTAACAAAAGTGTAAAAGGTAGGGCGGCTACACATCTGTGAGGAGGTCATGCTCACACATGTTTGAGCAAGGTACTTGGATGAGGTGGAAGTCTAGGAAGAATCTAAGATTACATGTTTGAATTCTCATAAATGTGTGAGAAAGTGGGCAGGTTGAGAGGACATGCTCACACATGTGGGAGTATTAAATTCAAGTTGGGCACTTGTCACATGATGGCAAGTTAGGGAATTTTAGCAATTTTAAAATAAAATAAATATTAGTGGGAGCTAATGAAGGTTAACTATTTAATATTTAATGAATCAAGGATTAATTAATTAATCAAGATAAGATGTATTAGAGAGAGATCATGGTTATTTAATTAATTAACCTTAAAAGAAGTGAGAGAGTTATTAATTAAATAACATGCTATTTAATTAATTATAGGGTGAATATTAAATAAATAATAAATTATTTAATTAATGATGAAAATGCAAAAACATGATGAATTATGTGAATGATTAATTAATTTAATGAGTAAAAAATTAGTGGTTAATTTCAAAGTGTCTACATTTTTTTATGATTATTGCAACAAAAAATATCTTGCAGTTTGGTAATTATACGCTATCCATCCATACATCCATCCATATGTTTCATTATCTATCTATCTATCTATCTATCTATCTATAAATTTGTGTATATATATATGCATATATTGAAATTTGCACATAAACTTGTCTAAAAGTATATATACATTTGGATAGATCTATGTAGAGAAATATTATTTTAAAATATAATGAAATTAAGTATACAATGTATAAACATATAAATTATAAATAATATTGACAACTTTATAAGGTGTGACATATGTATGTGTATGCCGATGTAAAAAATTATATATATACAATTCTACATATGGCTCTAAGAAAATTCACCAACAACAATTCACCCACAAAAAATTCATGGCCATGAAAAATTCACCTCAAGCAAAATTCATCACTAGCAATTCACAGTGGAAAATTGACCGCCATATATATTAAAAAATATTAATGCGATTAATTTTTCTTTACTTGTGGTGAATTGGTCATGGCCGTGAATTTTCCCACGGTGAATTTTCTGTTGGTGAATTGTTGGAATTTGTTGTATGCCTCTACATATATGTGTACATATATATATGTGTGTGTGTATACAATTTAAATAATATTTTTAGCTTTGTATATTTGTAGAAAAATATATGTAAAATTATGTATGTGTATACAATTGTATATATGTGTATATAATTATACATGTATATGATTGTATACATATTTATATAGTTTTTAAACAAATATACATAACTATATATACATATAAACTCATATAGATAGCTTCATATATATATATATATATATATATATAACTTTAATATATAATACAAAGAAACTCCTTAATAGAAATAAATCTTTAAAAAAAAATGAAAAATAGTCAATAAAAATAAAATATTGAACTATTTATGACTTGCTAAACCCTCAAGAGAAAACTATAAGTTTTTTAAACAAATAAATCCTATGGAATTACATTGTAGGACAAAGGATAGATTATTACAATAAATTTTATGATTTTTTGGAGTTACATTGTGTGTATGTGTATTAAATGAATATATATATATATACAGATGGACAATTTATACATGTAAATATTGTGAATAAGGCTGCGATTTTCGGCAAAATTTTCGGTGGGAAGTTTTTAGGCGCTAGCTGTGAAAGGTGGCGAACTTTGAGGACAAGCTGTTATGTTTCCCCGATGACGGTGCGTTGACAGGTGTGCTTTCTCCTTGTTCATTTAATGTAGTTAATGTGATGGAGACCTCTCCTTCTCCCCTCTGTCGCTCGGCAGAGGCCATACCCCTCATTTTCCCTTCAACTATGCCTAGGGTTTCTAAGGATACTGACATACCAAACATAGCTACTCCCGCTAAACCAAGAGCCAAATCCTTCTCCAAGGCGGTGGCTAACTCTGGTATTGCCATTGATGTGAGCACAAGGTTTAACCTGTCAAGTGTTCATGGTGCCTATGAAACCGGTAAGAACACTGGGGCTATTGCCCTACCTTTCTCCATTTCTCCAAATCCAAAAATGCTTGTGGAAATTGTGAAGGAAAAAAATAGATTAAGGAATTCTGCTTTTTTTTCTCTAATGTTGAAGTGGATAAATGCCCTCCTAGGAAATTTTTAGATGAGTGGTTCCATAACTACTGGAACTTGAAGCTTGGTCTCCATATTTCGTTCTGCAGGCCAATTCAGAAAGGATTATATGTGATTTTCTTTGCTAATCATGAATCCCAGGTCGAAGTTCTTAAAAAACAATATTGGGCCATGGGTTCTACCTCCTTTCGCACCCTGGCTTGGTCTTCTGAGGCCATTCTTGAGGAAGTTCTTGCCCTCTCAGCCCCGCGGTGGATCTTAGTTAAATAGATCCCACCATTTCTATGGCGGTTCATTCCCCAACTTCTTGAACCACTAGGTAAAGTCATTCAAATGGATGACACTTTGAGATTGGTTCCTCATATGGATGCTAGGATACTTGTCTCTTTGATTT
>CM021102.1:448988848-449139978 GCA_007115665.2 Sequoiadendron giganteum
TATTCCATCCACATACCACCAATGCCTGAAATTCCCTTTTGATGGAAATGAGATCACTATCCCAGGAGATCCTGATCCATTTCAATATTGTACCAACCTGCAAGCTACTGCTGAGGACTAGGTACCCATCAATCGGGAAGACTCATCTTTCGCCTCATCCAAATATATTGACCCATCGATGCTCACGAAATCATTTATTCCATCAAGTTCTACCACACCATCTTCATCGGCCTCCATCCCAAGTAAAGACCTTGAGATCCAGGACCTTGATTGTTGAGAGTCCAAGTTGAATACAACTTACTGTATAACCACAATACTAAAGCCACCTAAAGTCTATGGTAGACCATGTTTTATAGTTGAGCCCAAAACAACTTTCAAGGTTCCACCGAAAAGTGTTTTTACATGGTGGGGTGATATGGGTAATGAAGTCATTATTCACATAGATAACTAGATCTACAAAGACCCAACAAAGTTATCTCCGCTACCGCTACATCTCTATGGCAAAGGCTATAATATATGCAAATCCTTAGGTTTCGACAAAACAAGCGGCCTTGGAAAGAATAGAAATGGAAGATGGGAACCTATTATCATGACTGCAAGACCCAGGTACATAGGGCTAGGGTTTGACCAAGTTGGAACTAACGATCAACGCACCCATGAACTTTCAAGTATGGTTGTAACAGTTACAGAAAGTGTTGAGACATGCGAAGAATCCCTTATCGAAACTGACTCAAATGAATGGGAATGGGGATCTGACAAAATCATCAGTGACTATGACATTGATGAACTATTCTTGGAACCTGGCCAACTTTCCTTTGAAGAACGATTCCACCAGGAATATAACATTGACCCTATTGACCGTCATTACAAAAATAAGGAATGGGTAGGAATTCCTTGGAATCCAGAAGAAAACAAGGTGTTGTCGACAATACCTAAATCATCCCACCCCATTCCTGAGCCCACCCATGAGCCTAACCTATCTGAGCCCACTATCCATACTTCTGAAATGCCAACCACTAGTCACAATGTTGATAATTTTATCCCATATTATGATTTTGAATTTGATTCATCTGACTTGAAGTATGGACCATCCATTGCATCGGGCACAGAAGTGGAAATTGACAACTTTGCCTTTACACTTGAGGCATCAATTTGCAAACTTTCCGCATCTTCCCCATCATTTACCAACACTGACAATGGAATCCTCCTTGTTTACCCACAACTGATCGACTGGGACCAACAAGATCCACCGGTGATGGACATATTTCAGAATGACGAAGCAATTGCAAAATTCATGGGGCTAAGAGAAGGCATTCCATGGGGGGATCACAAAACAGGGTTCTCCATTGATCTAGATTGTACAGCTTACTTCAGGGAGACTATGCAATCCTCTAGTCACAAAAATACAAAGAATAAAAATGAAAAAGAAATGCATTTAGGTGAAAATTGCAAGGCACCTTCTGACAGTAAAATAGTAAAAAAAAGGATGCATCCAAAGGTGAAAACCTCTTTGAGGTGCCTAAGGATGAAGGATTTGACTTTCTCCCCATAACATAGGAAAAATCAGCTATGCTCATTGAGGACATAATGGAAGTTAACATAGCCACACTAGAGAATCCCAAAATGATTCTCTTGGCCGCATCATTGTCAGACGAAGAAAAACCTGAATTTAAATAATTCTTCATAGATAGGAAAGTTAACTTTGCATGGTCATATGCTGACATGTCGGGCCTTGATCCTGAATTGGTTCTGCATCATCTTCCTCTAATCCCAGGAATCAAGTCGGTCAAAAAAAAATTGTGCAAAATGCATCCACAGATTGCACTACTTGTCAAGGCTAAACTAAAGAAATTACTGGATGCTGAGTTCATAAGGTCAATAGACTATGCTGATTAGATATCCAATATCATTCCTGTTACAAAACCAAATGGACAAATCCATATCTGCATGGATTTCAGAGATTTGAATAAGGCTTGCCCAAAGGATGACTTCCTCTTACCAAACATAGACATGATTGTTGACCTAACGGCAGGGTATGATATGTTATCTCTCATGGATGGTTTCTCAGGCTATAACCAAATCCAAATTGCAATAGAGGATCAACATAAAATGGCATTCACTTTCCCTTGGGGAACATACTGTTGGAATGTCATGCCTTTTGGCCTAAAGAATGCAGGTGCTACATATTAGAGGGCTATGACAACAATCTTCCATGACATGATGCATATCCTAATGGAAGATTATGTAGATGACCTATTAGCAAAATATTTGACAAGGAAAAATCATCTCAAAGTCTTGGAAAAAAATTTTAGACGGCTTGAGGATTACAAGGTTCGATTGAACCCAAAGAAATGTGTCTTTGGAGTCACTTCAGGCAAGCTATTGGGATACATAGTTTCGTGATGAGGCATTGAGGTTGACCTAGCAAAAGTAAAAGCAATTCTAGACATGCCTCCTCCAAAAGGAATCAGTGAGTTGCGAACACTTCAGGGTAGATTGCAGTCTATTTGCCGATTCATAGCATAGTTGGCAGACAAGTGTCAACCTTTTCAATATTTGTTAGGCAAAAGCATTCCTTTTGTATGGACAGATAAATGCCACATAGCCTTTGAACAAATAAAAGAATATCTATTGACACCACCAGTATGACATACAATATGTGGAGCACAAAGCAATAAAAGGTCAAGCAATAGAAGATCAACTGGCAGATGCACCAATCCAAGCCACTCATCCACTGATAATTGATTTTCTGGATGAGTCTATTTTTCACATAGAACCAGCTCTACCATGGAAACTATACTTTGATGGATCCCACACTGGTCACGACTCAGGAGCTAACATATTATTTATCACACCACAAGGGGATTCAATTCCTAAATCATTCTGGATTTCCTTCCCTTGTACAAATAATATTGCAGAATACGAGGCATTCGTCACAGGTCTCAAAATAGCAATTAAATGGAAAATTCAGACATTGCTCATATTTGGGGATTCTCAATTAGTCATCAATCAAGTGAATGATGACTATGACACAAAAGATGAGAAGTTAATACCCTACAAATGAATGGTGGATAGTTTCCTGATGTATTTTAAAATGATTGCATTTGAACAAATCCCAAGGACACAAAATAAGGCGGCCGATGCAATGGCCACCATTGGATCTCTCCTAGACATCCCTAAGAATGTGTCACAATTTGAATTCTTGGTGGAACAGCTACTGATGTCTGCATACGATATTCCAGAGTCAAAGATGGTGTGTGAGATTGTTGGTCCCAGTTCACCTTGGTATCAGGACATATATGACTATCTTAAATCCCAAAACCTCCCACCCAACCTATCCAACAACCAACGAAAATCCTTTATCCAAAAAGTGGCTAGACATACCATCGTCAATGACACCTTATACCATCATGGATTTGATAACACCCTTCTTCACTGTCTCGACACTGATGAAGCCCAAATGACTTTATGAGAAGTACATGAGGGTATATGTGGATCTCATTTGAGTGGTCCAAACTTAGCTAGGAAAGTCACCAAATTGGGATACTACTGGCCAACATTGGAAAAATATGCTCTTCAATTTATTAGAACATGTCAAAAATGCCAGGTGCATAGTGACCTGATTCATGCACCTGCATAGGAATTGCGACCGATCACGTCTCCATGGCCTTTCACACAATGGGGACTCAACCTCATGGGTAAGATCCATCCATCCTCTTCTAATGGCCATAAATTCATAATCACCACCATCGAGTATTTTACTAAGTGGATTGAAGCCATCCCTCTCACTTACATCACCGGTAAGCAAATATCCAAGTTTATCCTAAATTACATCATTTTCCAGTATGGTGTCCCACAATCCATCATCACAGACAACAACAGTCCATTCAAAAATCAGGACGTTCGTGAGCTCTGTGAGTGATTCCACATCCAACACCATTTTTCCACCCCATATTACCCACAAGGTAACGGCCAAGCTAAGGAATCAAATAAAACAATTCTTCACATTTTGAAGAAGACCGTCAACAACGCTAGCCGAGATTGGCACCTATAACTTAATCCTACTTTATGGGCCTATCGTACCAGCATTCATACCCCCACTAGAGCCACTCCATTTTCCCTGGTCTACGGATTTGAGGCCATACCCATCGAAGTCAAAATTCCTTCTCTCTGAGTCTCTTTGAAAGGAATGATTGATGATGAAGAGTACAGATATACTCACCTACATGAGCTAGAAATGCTTCAAGAAAGATGGAAAAATGCCTTAAATCATCTACAGGCATATCAAAATTGTCTGTACCAAAGTTATAACAAAAGAGTAATGGTGAGAAAGTTTGAAATCAGTGACTTCATTCTCATGCAAAACCCCAGAAATCAAGCGTACCATGAAAAGTCTAGCAAGTTTGAGGCTAATTGGCTTGGTCCTTATATCATTACTACTGCATTTGGTTTTGAAAATTATTAGTTGGCCACACCTGATGGAGAACAGCTAACAAAACCCATTAACAACTTACATCTGAGAAAGTTCTACACATAGCATCAGAGAGCTGGGCTGAAAACCTACAAAATACAAAAAAAATGAAAAATAAGAAAAAATCATCCCTTGATGAAAACCTGGCAAATAAGCATCTTGGTGACACCAAAAAAATAAAAAAAATGGCAAAATAGTAAAAAGAAATGAATTCATCCAATAGTGAAAACCTGGCAAATAGGCGCTTTGGATAAGTACCATGGTGAAAACCTAGCAAACAGGTGCCATGCGTAGTCGATCATTGCTCTGCCATCTACTGTTACTCAAATCAACCTTTATCCATTTGTCATGATCACAAAGGCTTGGCAAATTCATGACATCCGTCCTAAGTCCTATCAATTCCAACCATGGTTAGTATTCGGTTGACATCATCCCTTGCATATCCTTGCCTTATGTCCACCTATCTCCATACCATTGGATTCAGATAATCCCCGCTCTATCTAGGGGAAAGGCCATTATCATGCAACTGCAGTGGGTACCACACATGATCTTGCATTCTTAAAAAGTCCTGAAAAAATCCTAAAAATCTGAAAAAGTCCTGAAAAAAATCCTTAAAATGTGAAAAAATCCTAAAAAAAGACCTAAAACTTTGAAAACATCCTGAGAAAATACAAAAACATGCAAATCAATGTCAAAATCCAAAGTCAAAACCAATCTGATCAATTCAATCGATCACGTCAATCAATCTTCATCCTTGTCTGAACTACATTGTCTCTACGCATTTGCTACGTAGGCAAGATTCGTCTTTGAATCCCCGAGACATTAGGTCAGTCCTTCTAGGTTTGTTGCAAAATAAATCATGATTCAAGCTTCTGTCCTTTGGAAAATGTCATTGGTCGTGTCAAACTACGAGGTCTCTAAGTGCACGATGTAGGCAAGGCCATCAATCGATGGACCCCCGAGGCCACACTAGGTCATTCCATTAGGGTTCATGGAACTACACATTCACACACACCAAACTATCTTCAAATCAAGCAAATCTTATGTCAATCTTGAATTATCAATCTATCGGAAATCTGTTTCGTCAAACACTCTCAGTCAATTCAACATGTCAGCAATGACATGTAGGCAAAATCCTATCAAGACAATTTATCATGGAAAAACTTTGGGTTCTTCTTCAGATGTGTCCTTCTAAAGAACAACTCTCATCAACTTATTTATGCTTTTGGATGTGTCCTTCCTAAGCATCATCATCATCATCTGGCA
Source organism: Sequoiadendron giganteum (assembly GCA_007115665.2). NCBI lineage: Eukaryota > Viridiplantae > Streptophyta > Pinopsida > Cupressales > Cupressaceae > Sequoiadendron > Sequoiadendron giganteum. Next base: position 448,994,586 of record CM021102.1, read on the forward strand.
TTTTGATGGATTCTCCTAACTCCGAGAATCGATCTCCTAGATATCAACCGACATTTGACAACACCTGACATTAAAACACTTGGGAAACACTTGGAAAACTTTTTTTCTGTCTTTTGATGATTATCATGATATTAGTCCCTTACGTCTTAGCAACCACAACATATCATGATGACTATCCTTGTTTTCTTATCACTCTACTATTAGTTTCTCCACGATGTCCCGACTTCAGGATTTAGAGAAGCAACGACATAGTATGATGATTTTACTCTCTGTTTTTACTATCATATGGCTAGTTTCTCAAGGATTTCCTATCATCAAGATTTAGAGAAGCAACGATGTCTCATGATTGGTTTGGTTTTTCTGGTGGTTGGTCATGATAAAGTGACTAGGGGCAATTGTGTTCCTTGCATGAGTCATGATCATCCTTGTCTACGACTGTTGATTTACGTGATGGTTCGACCTTGCACACTATTGATCTATGTCATATCATAGTGTTTGTTGACCATTATGAAATTTTCGCCCAATGATGATTAAAGAGCAACAACTATAATAGCACTATAGCAAAGCTTTGAAGGATTTTTAATTTCCGCACTAACATGAATATCTTTCTCCGTACTAACATGCATATCTTTCTCCGCACTAACATCCATCTTCACCTTCTTTTTCTCTGGTTCTCTGATGATATCCTGTGACATACAAAAAAAAAGTTGCATAGATCATGGCATGATCATTTCATATTCACATTTGCATAAATCAAATACCATAATTCACATTGCATAAACGCTATCATTTGCATCCATTCATAACACCATCATTTGCATCAACATATAAGCATCATAAATAAACATTTGCATCAACATATAAGAATCATAGCTTCATCACATCACACAATACATACACAACCATATCCATAATTGCACTCATAAAAATAAGCATAAATACACCTCATAGCATCATAAAAGCATCACATAAGCATCTCATAAAAGCATAGGGTACCATAATGCATAACATCATATAGGCCATATCAAAACTACATCGCATATATATAATCTCAAAAAACATGTAATGTCACAGGATAAAGTCATATGATATCCCAAAAATAGAGCTCGCATGCTCGAATATTAAATATACAAGTGTCGAGGAAAAAGTCCTAGGAAGGCCCTCCTCCATCTTAAGGAGGTGAACTGCGAGGTGACCGTGGATGACCCATCAAGTGAAAAGTGATCTGAATAGGTGTCCTCTCCTATGTCTCACTCTGAGATCCTGTAGGATCAGTAACCGGAGGCTGACTCTGCCTTGTCTGCTGCCCTAAGGACACTGATCTATGCCCATGCTCTGATACGTGACTGTGACCTGATGAGTGCCTATATGAGCTATGAGATTTGGGGCCTGATGATTGCCCCGATGCAGTGAACCCCCCAACACTGGTGTGACTACTACTATGAGATCTATTGCTGCTATGTGTTTGACTGCCACTGCCTTTCCTACTGTGGGATCGAGAAAAACCTGGGTCTCGTCAATCTGGTGGAATCGCTTGCTTATATAGTACCCTGTATTGTCCCCTGCTCTCTACCATCCTGGCCAACTCTCTGGCCATATCTCCTGTCATCCTTGAGCATAGCTCGGTGAACTTTGTCACCCACCGCTCTGACTCCTGCCATCGGAGAACAGCCTAATCTCTCTCCACCCGGGTGACCTCTAACTCTACTACTAAGGCCTTGTTCTGAGACAAGGCCACATCAAGTCTGCTTTGCAGTTCTGCAATCCGCTGATCAATGGTAGCATCAGTAGGAAAAATGGGTGATCTGTCACCCTCATCATCCCCATAGATCATGCGCTCCCATAGTAGTTGATCTACCTCATCCACCTCCTCCTCCTCCTCATCTCTCTCCTCCTCAGCTCGGACCTCCTCCAGATCTATGTCAAGAGGGTGTCCCCCAACAAGAGGATTCTCCTCTGCTCTCTCCTCCGCCCTCACCTCCTCTGCACCCCTCACCTCCACCTCCTCCTCTCCAACTCTGATCTCCTCGGCCCTCACCTCCGACTCTCTCTCCTCCCCCTCCTCTCGAATGGGTGACAACGGTACACCACCCACTCTCTACCTGACTCTCCTAGGTTGCCTCTACCCTCTGCCATCTCTCCTCCTCCTCACACCCCTCCCATCTCCTCCACCCCCATCATCTCCTCCACCTCCTCCATCTCCCCCATCCCTGCGTCCTCCTCCCCGGCCTCCATCTTTAACCCTAGCACCTCTACCATCTCTCCCTCCATCTCTGCCACCCTGACCTCTCCTTAGTATGCGTGGAATGATTGACCTCTGATCTATCAGTGGTGGACCATCTAGATATGTCAAAGGGATGTGCCTGTGAACCTGCCACCAGGTGTCAAACTCAGCAGACGTCCCTGGATCTGCTGGACCCCCTCTCCATACCCACTAAACTGACACCAAACTATCAACCTGCTGCTCTGCTACTGTAACTGATATGGGCGGCCCCCACATGGTCTCCCTGGAAGACCGAGCATACTCTATCATGCCTACTGGCAGAACTTGCTGCTCTCCAAACTATCGTAGTACCCGCTGGGGTAGGTACATCTCAATGATCCACTAGGTCTATACCGTGCGGCCAATCAGATACCTAAACTGTCTACAAAAAGATAAGTGGCCATCCTCATCTAACCACTGTGCACAATCTCTGTAGGGTCTCCAAACAAAACTGATCATCATATCAATACGATGACACCAATACTCGGTATCTCCCACATGAGTCTGGCTAACTGATCCTGCATATAAATAAATGTAAGGCATCCCATCACCTAGCTGCTAAATCTGTGCTAATGGTCAAAAAACGGGAATGCACTCCCATACCCAGATCATCAGGAGGGTAGTGCCACAACTGATACTGTGCCCCTGGTGATAGACAACCTCATGTAGCTGATGATACATCATGGACAACAAGCATGGCCCCCAAGAAAAAATGGTCCTCTGTCCTCACATATGGACTAGAACATCCCCCCATCCAATGGGAAATCCATGACCATGACGATCTGGGATTAGCAATCCGACGATCAAGGTCATAAGCATGGCATTGAATCTAGGAAACTGATCGGCTACAACGTCCCAACCGATCTCGTAACTGTCCATGCCCACCTGGGCACCATCAACACCCTCATACATCTCGAACAAGGCTTTTCGCCCTCGGTGCGGATCATAGGTGACTCTCTCTCTGCTAATCGGAATGCAGAGAATGCGATAGACATCCTCCAAAGTCACTTTCGCCTCTCCAATAGGTAGGTGAAACGAACAGGTCTCTGAATGCCATCTCTTGCAAAGAGCTGTCAGCAAAACTCTATTTGCTTGAATAATGGGCATATAGGTAATGTGGTACAAACCTAGGGCCATCAGTCACTGCCTCTGTCTATCGCTCAGGTGATCTCTGAAGGCATACGTCATCAGTCGAAACTCTCGAGTATAAATCGACACAAGCTGACTCTGTGCAAGAAAGGCCAAGAATTAGCACATATTTGAGCAACATTATGGAAATTTTACTCCTACTGGCAAGTCAAGGGTACATAAAGGTTAATCTCGGCACAAGGTCAACAAAAGTCAACTCTGGTCAACTACAATTGTGCCGCGTTGACCACAAATGTGTCACAACGAGTCAATTGCGACTCTGCACATGGAAAAAGTGTTCCAATATGTCAAATGCATCGTTCGGCACCGCAAATGCGCAACCTAACAACGAATGCGTCGTTCTAGCTAGCAATTGCGCAATTTAATAATAAATGCATTGTTCGGCTTGATAATTGCGTTGCGATTTTGCAAATGCATCATTGGGATTTTCAATTGAGTCACAAAATGACAAATGCATCACAAAGTTAGCAATTGTGTTGCAACTTGACGATTGCATCGTTTCCCCTTGCGGATGCGCAATCGCACAAACAAGCCTAACCTACCTGTCGCACTTGCGTTGCGACGCAAACAAATGTGTCGAATGCGAAGGCATTTGTGGCTTACACGACATCATTTGCATCGCAACGCATTTGATTGACTCCCTTAAAACCCTAATAAATGCATTAATTTCAAAATTTGACAAGTTGGATAGGGTACTTACCGGTGCCTCTACACCCTCGGGTCGTCGGAATGTGTGCACGCGATATCCATGGTCTGTAGTCACTAGAATCACCATCATCTCTCAGAGCTCTAGTTTTTGAATTTTTCTATATGACAAATGAGCAAATGACATTTGGATTGACCTTTTCAACCTATTTATAGGCTGAAAATTAGGGTTTTGACCTGATAGGTTGTATTGGAGGCTCATTTGACCACCTTTGACCGGCATTTTGGCTAGCTTAACATCTTCCATTTCTGAAAAGGATCGCACCATCACTTTTTTGAGCATTAATTGAGTTAGTTGAGATATTCTCCAATTTTTTTTTACCCCGGGTCGAAATTCAAAAATTTTCCCGAGCGGGCATAGGCACTCCGTACCTTGGCTGGGGCATATTCTGGACTTGTTTTCTTTGCCATAATGCGACAAGCTGCATTATGACAAAGAGGGGAAAATGTAGACATCTAAAAATGACTTAGACCTGCGACCACTATCTTACCACCTTTTGTCATAACATGATTATAACATTTTATTTATGTTTCTAACCCACATTCAACTATTAATTAAATAATTTATAATTATTTAATTAGTTCATAATCTCTCATTCTTCATGATTATTACATAAATAAATCTTATTTATTTATCTAATATGTCACTAATTATCAAAGTCTTCTTGCGATTAAATAAAATCTTATTTATTTAATTAATCCTTATCATTAATGTCCTCCTGATTATTAAATGAATATATTTAAAATATATTTATTTAATGTGTCACTAATTCCTAAATCCTTTCTTAATTAAATAAATTCATTAATTTATTTAATTAATTAACTACTTCTTCTAAATTAGATAATTATTTGTAATTATTTAATTATTGTATGTGACACTTCTATATTTTTAAATAAAACAAAATCATTTAAAAATATATCACATACTTAATTGATTCTTCATTTAGTAATTAATTTAAAAAATAATTACTTCTTATCTCACAAAATCCATATTTTGAATTAATCTAATTCAAAATGGAATTATTCTTCTACAAATCAAGTAATTTCTAAAATCTCATTCTCTTGTCTTCTGATTTTTACTAATTTCATCTCAATTGTCACATTTAGTCTTGATTTAATTCATTTAATTAAATCTTATTCACACATGTGGACATCTTCCCCTAACCCTAATTGAGAGTTTCCTTATTGAATCTTGACCTTTGATTCTAGGGCATTCCTTAATCTCTCATCTCGTTTGTCTATTCAAGATTGCATTTTCTATAAAATGACAATCTTGATCTCATTTTGGGGATCGATGAATCATTATTATCTCTTAGCATTATTGTAATCTCACTATCATAATTGCTATATCATCTTAGGCTTCTATTATTACTTGCACATTAGGATTGAATTCTTGTTTGCATATAGTTTATTAAATCCTTCAAAGGATTTGTCAAGACTAGACTTTTTAGAGTTGTGCTCACACACAATTTGAGGGCATCTATTTATCATACCAAAGCTTGAGGAGGTACAATGTAATTGAACCATGGAGGAGAGAAGATTGGGTGAGGCTATTCTAGTTTCATTCATTTTTCCCTTATTTTCTAATGTATTTCATTGTTTGATGTTTTTATTAACATGTAGGTATTACTAATCCTTTGTTGATCTTGCAAGAAAAATAATGTCATTACACTTGGCAGCCAAGAAAAAAAACTCATCTTCATTAATTGGATCACTAGAATCATCATCTTTTGCAAAAAAGGAATTTTCCATGGAGTAGTGAATCTTCTTAACCTTATTCTTTCTAGGTTCTTTACTTCTCTTATCAAAATATTTCAAGGGACATTTTGAAGAAAAAAGACCAACCTCTCCACACTTGAAACATTTAAAGGGTAGCTTACCTTTTTACTTGATGATACCTCTCTTTAATTTCCTTACAAATTTTTCTTCTTCCTCATCAGTGTCATTATATGGATCAGATTCTTCATATGTTTATTCTTACTTGCTTTGAATGGATCTTATTTCTTAGGGCCTTCTTTGTCAAACTCTCTCATTTCAAAAGCAATGAGGGCACGATACAATTGATCCATTGAAAGTTTATCCATATCTCTAGCTTCCTCAATAGAAGATAATTTAGAACTATAAGACTTAGGAAGAGATATAAGTACCTTTTTGACAACCACAAATTCTTCAAGATCTTCACCAAGACTTCTAATTTCATTGACCACTTCAACTACCCAGAGCACATATCCTGCTATATCTTCATCCTATGACATCTTCAAGTTCTCAAAGCTTCCTTTGTAGATTTGCAACTTGGATTTCTTTACTTTGACATATCCTTTATAGATTCCACCCAAATTATCCTAGACTTCCTTTGTTGACTTGTAGTGCATCACTTTTACTAGGTCATGATCTCATACCCCACTCAAGATAGTATTTTTTTCCTCTCCATTGTTATCATAGCCTTTGATCTCAGCCATATTAGTTGGAGGAGTATTAGGAATAATATATCCATCTTTGACATATTACAAAACATCATACGCCAAAGAGGATAGATGAGTTTCCATCCAGTATCTCCAAAAAGGGAAATTTGTTCCATCAAACCTAGCCACCTTGCGAGATCTTTCTTATGCCATCTTGTATCTTCCTCAAGCTATTAGAATTCTTCTAAGGAACCAGTATTTAATACCAATTATTGAACACATGCCAAAATGCTGAGAGGGGGGGGGGGTGAATCAATATTCAATCAAATCTCAAATCCTTTGAAGAAAAATGAAACTTAAAATTCACAACACAAATAGAGATATGATAGATAGAAGCAATGCAAAACACCACACAACACCAATGTATGTGGAAAAACCCAAAGGGGAGAAACCACGGTGAAAAATATTGCTAGGAGCTATTGTCCTAATCCAACTTCACAAATGAATCATAGTTACAACTTTTTTTTAGGGCTACAACCCAAGGAAGCTACTACTCCCTATAGAAAGGTCTTAGGGTCACTCCCAAGAAAGCTACAACTCCCTATAGACTTTGTTTAGGGATACAACCTAAGGAAGCAACTACTCCCTGAACTAAGAACAAACTAAGAAATAATTACAACATGATAGTCCTTCTACTCTTTTTATCTGACAATGAAGCTCAATCCTTTTGATGATTACAATTCTACATTTTCCCTTCTCTTTTGATGATTACAAATTTTCTTTGACAACTCTTCTACAACTTCTTCAAATGTCTTCTTTGTAGCTTACTAGCTCACTGCTTTTAGCCTTCAAGAAGTTTTTAATTTGGCTCACTACCTCCAACAATCAGTTAGGCACACTCTTTTCTTCCCTTCTATCTCAGAGATATGATCAAATTGAATCTAGATAGGATCTATAACTTCTGGTCTTTCTCTTTCAGTCATTTACATAAATGTGATAATGCATTACACATCCTCATTCGACTTCTTACCATCACACACCACCTAGATCAACTAGGTTTGTAATATGTACATGATATCACATTGATTACATTACGTTTTAGATTAAAAAAATAAGAATATTACAATTATAAGTTGGCCAAAGATCAAACAACAACATGAAACATGTAGAGAGAAAGCCCTAAAAGGACTACACACACCATTAGGAAGAGGTACATGCCTCACGGATCTCAACCCATGATTAACTTGGTCTTGTACACTCTTCAAAAATTCATTCTTCAATGAACAACATCCACATGCATCACACATTCAAAGTAGGTCAGCCTCAAGCAAGAAAAAATGAAACTTGTAACATGTCAACCTTCACAATGTTGGTAGTACACATGGATTAAACAATACTTGTGCTTCTCCTAGATGAGTCACCATGACCCATACAAAATCTCCAAATAATTTAAAGACTCTACACAAACTGCAACTTATGGAACACACCTTCAGCATACCTCGGTCAGCCAGAAAAAAGCATAAGCCAACAACACCTTCATTCTAGACCACAACTTTTTCTGGAGTAACCAAAAAACACTATGCAAAGCAATAAAAATCATCACATGATATTTAAGAACAATCAACACTAGCCAATTGACCACTTCATACAACAACAAGTTGGTACAAGACAACATACATTGAAACCACCTGCTGGAAAAAATAGTCTTGTACTCTATCATTTACAACTTTCTCTGCAAAGGGAATAATGACATGAAAATTTAGATATATATCATTTACAAATTTTTCTACAAAGGGACAAATGACATGAAAATTTAGATATATCCCCTTCACAATACATTAAACTTAAATTTTGAACTGCATGACCATATCTACAAACGTAGAGGAATGAAAAGACAAAATTCACACCTCTATGAGCTTCCTCACAAAACCAACACTATCTTTAAACTGCCACTTGCAAAACACTTTCATGTAATTCAAACAACATGAATCTTGGATCACACATTCCCTGACAATATATAAAGCTAACTTCCAAATCATATGAGCACAACAACAATGAAGAAATACATGGAGCATCTCTTAAAGACTCTGGCAATCAAATGGCCAAATTGCAAACATTGCCAACCAACTTCAACATAATTTTGACATCAATGAAAAACAATACTCACACTTTTGACATCAATGACAACCAAGCTGCAGTAAAAAAATCATTCCCCCCTTTTATATAACTCACCAAATTCATGTGGTTGAGGTCATTCCTTGGGGTGATAAAATCCCCAATTAATCCTTTTAAAGGGAAATTAATGCTAGGTGTATTTGGTTACCCAAGATCACATGAGTACAAGAGGAGATCATGGACACAAAATAACACCCTTAGACCTATTTAATCTAAACACAAAGAGGAAAGTATGAATACTTTGATCCCCAAGGTCAAATTTAAAGATACAACACATAAATTAATTAACATGATAATGTCAATTGCAAAGGGAGAGCATAATTTTCTCAAAATTTAAAGATACAACACATAAATTAATTAAAATGATAATGTAATCTAGTGCAAAAAATCATTAGTGGGAAATGAAAAGACACAGACAAATGAATCTTGCATCTAAAAATAAGTAAGTAGTTTAATACCCAAGAATTTTCCAAGTCTAAATAGTTTACCCACTAGGTTAGAACACTAATCAAACTAGATGGATAACTCAAAATCTAATAAAAATAATAAATGAGTAGAAATAGTGAAATCTCCAAAGTAATGTAGGCATTGAAAAAACACATATGCTAAATAGTGAAAGCACTAAAATAACCACTAAATCATTAAAACAAAAACAGACTAAAGGATCTAATTATATTTGACATGTATATGCATTGAATGATAAGGTGGAATCATTGATTTAGAATCTATACATAAAATAAGGTGGGCATTAGTAATTTCCTTACAAAATACATAAAAACCTAGGGAGAAAATGGTGAAAATGATGAAAAATAGAAAGGAAAAAAATTAAAAAGGGAGAAACTAGAAAGTAAATTCTATATTTGTAGAAGTGCTAAAATGGTGATTGAAGTGTTCAATAGTGCAAATATTGAATTGTTTTGACCAAATACCTGCAAGAAAACATGCATTATCTCACAAAGTAGAATGTTAAAGATGATGGAAAATGATAAAAAAAACAAGGATAATAACCTATACAAAAAACAACCAAAAATAAAAAACCTACAAACAAAAAAGTTAGAAAATAACATAAAAAGTACAAAAAACGAAAAAAATGCAACCTCTATAGAAGGTGGAAGATTAGTAAAAGAAACATGGGTCCCATTGGGTGGACCAAAATGAAGGAAAGAAAATAAATAAAGCTCAAAATAAGGAATAAAATGCAATATAATGAACCTTACACCATTTACTTTTCTCCTCTAATTGAATGAAAATGGAGTGCAACCTCAAGCTCTACTTGATTTGCTCACTTAGATTCAATGTTGAGTTATAGTAGGAGATGTGGATTACTCAATATTCGAACATAATAGTAGCATAAGGATATGATTTTCTATCAAAAGTGTCCTTCCAATTCGGTACAATGATCTATTGTTATATGGATGAAGCAAATGACATCTTATTTATAGATTTTTGGTGAAGAAAATAGAGGTCTAGGATGTGAAGTTGACGAAGGGATAGGATTTAATTAGAGTGAATGCATGGATTAGCCTTGTGAAAAGTATTCATATGTGTAAGAGCTAGGTGTTCTCACACATGTGTGAGCACAACATGTGTAAGAGGTTGGGCAGCTATGTTAACAAAAGTGTAAAAGGTAGGGCGGCTACACATCTGTGAGGAGGTCATGCTCACACATGTTTGAGCAAGGTACTTGGATGAGGTGGAAGTCTAGGAAGAATCTAAGATTACATGTTTGAATTCTCATAAATGTGTGAGAAAGTGGGCAGGTTGAGAGGACATGCTCACACATGTGGGAGTATTAAATTCAAGTTGGGCACTTGTCACATGATGGCAAGTTAGGGAATTTTAGCAATTTTAAAATAAAATAAATATTAGTGGGAGCTAATGAAGGTTAACTATTTAATATTTAATGAATCAAGGATTAATTAATTAATCAAGATAAGATGTATTAGAGAGAGATCATGGTTATTTAATTAATTAACCTTAAAAGAAGTGAGAGAGTTATTAATTAAATAACATGCTATTTAATTAATTATAGGGTGAATATTAAATAAATAATAAATTATTTAATTAATGATGAAAATGCAAAAACATGATGAATTATGTGAATGATTAATTAATTTAATGAGTAAAAAATTAGTGGTTAATTTCAAAGTGTCTACATTTTTTTATGATTATTGCAACAAAAAATATCTTGCAGTTTGGTAATTATACGCTATCCATCCATACATCCATCCATATGTTTCATTATCTATCTATCTATCTATCTATCTATCTATAAATTTGTGTATATATATATGCATATATTGAAATTTGCACATAAACTTGTCTAAAAGTATATATACATTTGGATAGATCTATGTAGAGAAATATTATTTTAAAATATAATGAAATTAAGTATACAATGTATAAACATATAAATTATAAATAATATTGACAACTTTATAAGGTGTGACATATGTATGTGTATGCCGATGTAAAAAATTATATATATACAATTCTACATATGGCTCTAAGAAAATTCACCAACAACAATTCACCCACAAAAAATTCATGGCCATGAAAAATTCACCTCAAGCAAAATTCATCACTAGCAATTCACAGTGGAAAATTGACCGCCATATATATTAAAAAATATTAATGCGATTAATTTTTCTTTACTTGTGGTGAATTGGTCATGGCCGTGAATTTTCCCACGGTGAATTTTCTGTTGGTGAATTGTTGGAATTTGTTGTATGCCTCTACATATATGTGTACATATATATATGTGTGTGTGTATACAATTTAAATAATATTTTTAGCTTTGTATATTTGTAGAAAAATATATGTAAAATTATGTATGTGTATACAATTGTATATATGTGTATATAATTATACATGTATATGATTGTATACATATTTATATAGTTTTTAAACAAATATACATAACTATATATACATATAAACTCATATAGATAGCTTCATATATATATATATATATATATATATAACTTTAATATATAATACAAAGAAACTCCTTAATAGAAATAAATCTTTAAAAAAAAATGAAAAATAGTCAATAAAAATAAAATATTGAACTATTTATGACTTGCTAAACCCTCAAGAGAAAACTATAAGTTTTTTAAACAAATAAATCCTATGGAATTACATTGTAGGACAAAGGATAGATTATTACAATAAATTTTATGATTTTTTGGAGTTACATTGTGTGTATGTGTATTAAATGAATATATATATATATACAGATGGACAATTTATACATGTAAATATTGTGAATAAGGCTGCGATTTTCGGCAAAATTTTCGGTGGGAAGTTTTTAGGCGCTAGCTGTGAAAGGTGGCGAACTTTGAGGACAAGCTGTTATGTTTCCCCGATGACGGTGCGTTGACAGGTGTGCTTTCTCCTTGTTCATTTAATGTAGTTAATGTGATGGAGACCTCTCCTTCTCCCCTCTGTCGCTCGGCAGAGGCCATACCCCTCATTTTCCCTTCAACTATGCCTAGGGTTTCTAAGGATACTGACATACCAAACATAGCTACTCCCGCTAAACCAAGAGCCAAATCCTTCTCCAAGGCGGTGGCTAACTCTGGTATTGCCATTGATGTGAGCACAAGGTTTAACCTGTCAAGTGTTCATGGTGCCTATGAAACCGGTAAGAACACTGGGGCTATTGCCCTACCTTTCTCCATTTCTCCAAATCCAAAAATGCTTGTGGAAATTGTGAAGGAAAAAAATAGATTAAGGAATTCTGCTTTTTTTTCTCTAATGTTGAAGTGGATAAATGCCCTCCTAGGAAATTTTTAGATGAGTGGTTCCATAACTACTGGAACTTGAAGCTTGGTCTCCATATTTCGTTCTGCAGGCCAATTCAGAAAGGATTATATGTGATTTTCTTTGCTAATCATGAATCCCAGGTCGAAGTTCTTAAAAAACAATATTGGGCCATGGGTTCTACCTCCTTTCGCACCCTGGCTTGGTCTTCTGAGGCCATTCTTGAGGAAGTTCTTGCCCTCTCAGCCCCGCGGTGGATCTTAGTTAAATAGATCCCACCATTTCTATGGCGGTTCATTCCCCAACTTCTTGAACCACTAGGTAAAGTCATTCAAATGGATGACACTTTGAGATTGGTTCCTCATATGGATGCTAGGATACTTGTCTCTTTGATTTCTGGTAAAGAGATTTCGGCTAACATTAACATTAACATCTAATTAATCTTGTCCTATTGAAATTCTTGGGGGTCTGAACGCTTGTTTCTTGTGTAGAAGAGAAGGGCATCTGAGGAAGGACTGCCCCATTCTTAAGAAAAAACCTATGTCGACTAAGCCCTCGCCTCTCCAAAATTCCATTGTTACTGCTAACCCTAATGTGGAATCCTCTATGAACAAAACCCCTCACATTGTTGAGCCTTCTAACCCTGTCCCCACCATGCCCTCCAACTCCCCATCCTTCCCTGCTACCCTTTCCCCTTCATCATTCTCGACTATTTCCTTGTCTCCTCAGAATGAGATTCAAAATATCAGGTTCCAAACCATGAATTTTTTTTCCAATAAACATAGATGAAGCACCAATAAGACGGTTAACACCTCCATTGTGGACTCCTAGTCCTTAAATCTTCCTCTTGCCTCCAGTATGAACAACCCTGTCCTGGTCCCTTCTCAGGAAATCCAAATTTTCTCCCCCCCAACAAATTCAATCAAAAAGGACCCCTCTATCAATTGCATTAACTCAGCCCCTCCCCAGAACTTCCCTCACAAGATGTTCAAGGAGCTTAGTGACGATTGTTTGCTTGAGGTCATCTCGGCCTATAAGCACTCCTTCGATTCCGCTAATCTCCACCCAAAGCAGTCCATGGATGTGGATATCCTTTCCCCTACTACTTCAGATAATGATGATGAATTCAATGAATATCTCCCCACATCTAAACGACAGGGAAGACCTCTGGGCTCCAAAAACAAGAACCCCTCCAGGAAAAAACATGGGAATATCCCTTATGTTGCTAAGACCCCAATTATGGGATCTGTAGACCATTGCTCTCCCCCCCCCGCATGTTTCCTCATGAATTGCATCTCATGGAACATAAGGGGGCTTGAATCCCCGGATAGGAAGTTTGTCATTAAGTGTTATTTAGATACCTATAACTCCATGAACTTCTTGATGTTGTAAGAGATTAAAGCTATAGGATTCATTCTTGAATCCAATCTTAACTTCCTTTGGAAAGATGCTATCAAATTATGTACCAACCACCATAGGGGTAGGGGTGGAGTTGTGCTGCTGGTTAACCCGAGATGGGAGAATTATATCACTGGTAATGGGCTCTCCCCTTGTAACAGAGCTGTTTGGATTACTATTAATTACAATAACAATGTCTTTGGCATATGCTCAATTTATGCCTCGAACGACTTTAGGGAGAGGGTGAGCCTCTGGGACTGGCTGGCTGCTCTCCCTAATATCCAGTGGTTTGTGGGAGGGGACTTCAATATGATTGAATCCCAGGAGGACAAAGCTAGTGGTACTTCGTTTGCTTGAAAAGACCTGGAAAATTTTTACTGGAATAGAATGAAAAATGCAAAAAAAAAAATTGACCCTTTAGCTGGAAGTAAAGACATGAATCCTGGCTTATGGCATACTTGGTGTAACTTCCAATAGGGTCCCTCTAGAATATATTCTAGACTTGTCTGTTTCTATGCTAATAAAATTTTTTTCTCTGTTTTGCCTGATAACCTAGGCAACTCTGTCCTCGTCACCTCCACTCCCATCTTCGATCACCATCCTATCTCCACCCATATTAGAATTAACAATTCCACTGTGCACAACAAAGTTTCCAATCCCAAGTGTTTCCGGAACACTAATATTCTTAAGGATGAGGATGCTCTTGCTGCCATTCATATCATTAGACTCATTAACAAGAATAACTTTCCTACCAGCTCTCACATCGATAGATGGAACATGAACATTCTCTCCTGGCAGAATCTGTTAAAAACCATTGGCCAAAAAAGAGCCAAAGACTATAGATTTACCAAAAAAAATCTCTCCTCTGACCTTCAGAAAGCTAAAACTAACATCCAAGCCAATCCCTCAGACTATGATCTCATCTCTCATGTGATTAATATTAAGGAAGCCCTTAGATAGCACCAATAGGTTAACACTAGAGGCACCAAAATTAGATCCCATGCTCACTGGCTCCTGTTTGGTGATAGGGGCTCAAAATTCTTCTTTAACCTCCTCAAGCACAAGCAGTCCAATGAAACTATAGAGAGAATTATAGTTAATAATCAAGAAATAACTGGCCTTGACAACATCAAAGAGGCCTTTGCTGAATTCTACCAAAATATCTTTGCCTCAAAGGATTCGAAGGAGGCTACTTCCCTTAGAAATCAGTGCAGATCTCTTATCCCTAATAGGATCTCAACTATGGATACTGACCTGCTCTCTAAAGATATCTCCTTGGAGGAAATTGAAAAATCCATTAACTCCCTTAATAATGACAAGGCCCTTGGGCCCGATGGTCTCCCTGTGGAGTTTTACAAGGCCAATACTAGTTGGATATGCAAAGATCTTCATGATATCTACTCGGATGCCCTAGCTAGGGGCTCCATGGGTAGCTCCATCAACAGGGGTATTATTAAATTGATTCCTAAGGATGGGGACAAAGATATCATAAAAAATTGGGGACCTATCACCCTCCATAATGTCTCCTATAAAATTTTTGCCAAGATCCTGGCTCTAAGACTTGAGAAAATCCTGCCTAAATTTTTCTGCTCTACCCAAACTAGTTTCATTAAAGGAAGGCATATTCTTGAGAATCTGATCACCAACTGGGAAGCCATGAATTGGGCCAAGTACTCTCAACAAAATTCTGCTATGTTTCTTTTGGATTTCGAAAAGGCCTATGACAGGGTTGAATGGAACTTTATTTCCATGATGCTTGAGGCTTTTGGTTTTCCTAGTGTTTTTTGTAATTCTATTAATATGTTACTTAATGATTCTTTTGCCCGGATAGATATTAATGGCTCCCTCTAAGACTCCTTCCCCCTTGGTAGATCCATCAGGCAAGGTTGCCCCTTGGCCCCTGCCCTCTTTGTTATTGCCTCTGATGCCCTATACTACATTCTTAGATATAACTTAATCTCCCCTACTGTCAGGGGCATATCTCTCCCTAATAATGAAGAGCTTATAAACTACCAATTTGCAAATGATACTGCTATTTTCTTTGAAGCCATTGCTGATAACTTTGAAGCTCTGCAAAACAAACTTAGTTTCTTTGCACTATCTCTAGTGCTCGTCTATCCCACTCCAAATCTATATGTCTGGGATGGGATGAGCAGCCCCCTGACTAGTTTAAAAGCTATGACTTTCAATGTGGAGGTCCACAAAAAATTATGAGATATTTGGGCATACCTTTCTCTGTTGATCCCTCCCTTAAGGATATGTGGTCTTGGGTTAAAGAGAAAATCACTGAAAAGCTAGATAAGTGGCACAACAGATCCTTATCCTTGGCTGGCAGAGTTTAGGTCTGCCAAAAAATTCTTTCTTCCTACAATATCTACTATTCCTCAGCTTGGATGTTCAGTAACTACCAAATCTTGGAAATACAAAAGTCCGTCAGAAACTCTCTCTGGTCAGATGGTAAAGGAAATAGAAAGATGCATGCTATTAAATGGGATTGGTTTCATACCAATAAGCTCCTAGGGGGCTTGGGTTTGAAGGACCTTAAACTCCAAGGGATTGCCCTTGCCACCAAATGGATTTTTCACTCTATGGATGGCAATGATCCATGGAAGATCCTTATTAGGAACAATATTGAAAGGGGATTAACCAAAAGTGCAAAATCCTGGAAGAATCTTCCTTTTAACGATTTGATCATTGGCAAATTTCCTATTGTTGTGCAAGGATATACTATCTTTAGATCCATATGAAAAGCCTGGAATCGTGTTAGGAGTTATATTACTAACAAGGCCTTCCATGATGATTGTCAACTATATGGTGAAAGATCCATCTGGTGGAACTTACACTTGTCTGGCAAACCCCTCGCCCTCTCCCAAGGTTGCTCTGCTAGATAATGGAATAATAGGGGCATTTCTCAATTAGCTGACCTCTTTGAGCATGTCAGATTAATTGGTTGGGATGAGCTCAAAAGCAAATTTGATAGCCCGACCTCCCAGAAAAAAACTTATAATATGATTCTTAGAGCTACCAAGGACTTACCTACTACTTGTCACTTGGACTCTCATAGATATTTAAACTGCAAATGGCTGGATGGGACAATTATATCCAGAATCAAAGCCAAAAATGTTTACAAGGTGATTGGATATAATGATGCCAACATTGACCATGTCAATTCTGTTTGGTACACCACCCTGGACATCTGCTCTTGGAAGAATTATTTTGATATATTATGGAAAGGCTCTATTGAGCCTAAAATAAAATGTTTTAAATGGCTGTCGGTTCTTGATAGACTCCCAATTAGAAAAGATAACTCTACGACTGATTACTGTAACTTGTGCAGAATGCCTGAATCAGGAAGACACATTATCTTCGACTGTATTTTTGCTAAGGAAGTTTGGCATATGTTTGGCATCACTTATCCTATGATTATTAATATTCTTGAAATCATCACTGGGCATATTGATGGGCTAAATAAGGATACTAATCTATTTTGGAACATTCTCTCTTCTAATATCTTATGGCAGATTTGGAAATGTAGGAATGAGGAAAGGTATCAAAACACCCCCAAAGTTCTTACTGAGTCTTTTCGAAAACTCACTTATTTTAAAATCTTCTTACAGGTTCATACTACCATGATGATGGATAAGAAAAAGCTCAAAAGGTTCTTGAAGACGGGATATGCCACTTTCTTCATCTATGAGATGAAGGATGGATATGAATGGAGGAGGAATATGGATAACCTGCAGATCTTCAAGAGGACTTGCAAAATGCTTATCCAGGAGGTTAAGAATTACAAGAACTCCAGAAAGGACCAATTCCTTATGCTTGCTCAAATCCAGGAGAACAAAAACATTGTGTGGATGGAGGATCTATGGGGTGGACAGCCTCGGTTGACACCCATGATGATATCTTACATTAGTTTTCTGATTACCTTCTGGTATCTTTGTATAGGACTTTCTGATATGTAGTTATCTTGCTACTCTTGCTGTGAGGCTTGGCCTCTTGCATTTGTACATCTTGATGTAACTGATTCTGTCTTTTTGTGACCGCCTTATATATAATACAAAAAAAAATGTAAATATTGTAAATAATTTTCACATCTCTATATAGTTGATGAGAAATATGTGTAAACGATAAACGCATATAAGTTGGATAAGTATCTTCAAATATAAATTATAGAGCTTACTATTTCCACATTACAAAATAAAAATAGTTGAGAAATTATTTTTTGTTGTTATGTCCTACAAAATTACCTATGTAGAACAATACAATATATGAAGATTGTGCATTTGATATAAATGAAATATAAATTATATAAAACAAATTTATGTATTGAATAAAAGTTGTTGAATTAGAATTGAAATTGTTACTATAAAATAATATTTGTGTCATCAAATTTGAATTTGAAAATTGTATATGAAATATGGTATGATTTATTTTAATTTTGGTAGAGTATCCTTAGCATTAAATGTTCGTGGAGGCAACTTTATTAATTGAAAGATGTCAAGTGGATGTGAGAGTAGATATAGGAAAATGTGTAGTTGAAAGTCCACATAGATAACATTGACTCGTACTTATTGTAGCTTAAGCACTCATGAATGATCGTGGGGATGTGTCATGGGAGCCTATTTGACTTTTGTCCATTGGAAGAAAGGTTGGTTGTTGTAAACATTTGTACATGTACTTAATTATAAGAGAATACATTTTACTTTGAAAGAGTCATCTAATTTTACCAAATCATCTTATATTGCAACCAAATGCCATTTATTTTATTCATTTATAATGATAGATACACATGTACATGTGAACATTTATTTGTGCTTTACAATTATTTTTTTTTGCTAAACTTTATTTTCTAACTAATAATAATAATAACAAATTATGTGTACGACACTCTAACAATTATCTATAAGATTTTTCAATTATATTCGATCCTTAGACTTTTTATCTTTATAATTAATTAAAAAAGTTAAATAAATTAATCTTTAAAAAAAGAAAAGGCAAAGAGTTAAGCACAATTAAAGTACAAAATCGAAAACGTAGAGATACAAATGCGAAGCATCGAATAACCTTCATCGCAAAATTCACCTCTTGAGCAGTGGGATTCGAACTTGTGACCAAAGCACCTAAAGTAAATGCAAACAGGGAAGGAGAAAATTGAAGAGGATGAAGCGGAGCAGGCAGAGGCAGGGGCATTGACAAGCATAAACACTAATACTACGCTTTCTCAGTATGCTTCCTTCGATGGATCAAAGTTCGCACCCTCCCTTTACGGTTCTTTCTTATACCTTTTCTTCTTTTATTATTATTTCCATTTCACCCCTAACTTCTGTGCAATACTATTGTAGATTTCATTCTGATTGTGTAGGAATTACTCTTTTCTTCTTTAGTGTAAAACTCTTATCTTCTGCGACCTAATTGATTTAATATTTTTAAGTGCTCGAGGATTTTAGCCACTTGTATGCTAATTGCTTAAATATGTAAAACTTGTCGGGGAAATCAGAAATTTGTTAGCTAATTTTTTAAATCTTTAAATTTAGGGAAGAATTTGATAGACTTGTAAACTTGCCGTGAATCTTCTATAGTTGAGAAGAAATTGAGTGATTTTAAGCAAATCATCTAAATCATTAAAGGAGAGATTCGTACGCTAACAGTTTAAAGCTTCGAAATGTGACGAGAATTCCGAGAGATCTGTATACTAATTATTTAAATCTTTAAATTTAAAAAGGAATTTAGGAGATTTGCTCTCTAATTTGATTAAAATTTGAAATATTAGAAACTTTTGAGAGATTTTGTAAGCCAGCTGTTCCGTATAGAGCCAAATAGAGTTAGAATTTGAAAATACACTAAACTGAGTAGAAGTAAATTGTATGGATGAAAGCAATGGCTAGGATAAATTTTTAGAGAAAGGGAGGGAACAATTAATGTATTAAAGATTTGTTAACATTGCAGATGTCGTTCAGCAGACACAGACATTCGTGGAAACTCTGCTCCCACTCATCAGGTGTGTTCCTCTCTTGCCATATTTTATAGCTCCAGTTAGCAACCCTTTGTTTCTTCTCCCGCAAAATTTAGTAGTAAAGTTTGTAAGGATATTGATGGAGGGAGACATATATACAGTGAAATAGATGCAGGTGCTGTAGAGATCAGAGAAGAGGTGCATAGATGCAGAGAGTTGTGGATGGATCGCAAAGGTAAGCTGGAGCAAGAGAGGGAGCGTTTCCAACAAGCTGCCTGCACAGTATTGGAGATGCTCAATCAGTCATCACATACCAACAATTCTGCTTTAACAGTTACTGCCACTAATTCCAACTATACAACATTCACTTTTATTTCTTTACCCTGCTGTGTCTGCCTTTTGTTAGAGAACTAGGGTATGGTCACACAGTATTTCTAGATTATTTTAGTGTACACATGGTAAAAAGTAATAGTTTTAGTATATAAAAAGCATTCCTTTATATTGAACTTAGCTGTTTCATAAAAATAACACCCATAAAATTTAAAAGGCAAATTTCTATATCAAACTTAGTGCTTCATAGAATATAACTGTTTTAACATTTCAAAGACATTCTTCTATATTAAGCCTAACTGGTTCATAGAAAATAACACTTTAACATTTAAAATATTCTTCTATATCAGATCTCACTGGCCCTTGAAATATAACACCCTCAACAGTCATTCTTCTATATCAAACTTAGCTGGTTTATATTTACTCATGCTAAACTATCCCTGAATTTTGTTTTGTAGGAAATATTAACCGTTAATTTTGTTTATGATTTGCTTTACTGTATGAGTAGCGAGGTTTTTAACAGTGTAATGATATAATGCAGGTTACTGCTGATCCTGACATGCTGCCACAGGATTCTCATCAGACTCAAGTCTTTGACATGCGATGAAGATAATACTAATTCAGAAATCCTCAAATTTCTATTACTAGGAAAACTCACATAAAGGTGGCCCTAGAGTGAAGGCCTTGTATGTATTCAATGTTTGACTTGCTTTTCATGGAAGATATAATTAGTACATTACCATATAGGTACTTAAAAATTTTGTTCATAAAAATGTTTAAAACAGCTATCAACTATTACAAGAAACAGTATTCAAATGTCTTGTTTCCACCATAAAAAAGTATGTGAGGATGATGAAACAGTATTCAAATGTCTTGTTCCCACCATAAAAGTATGAGGATGATGAAACAGTATTCAAATGTCTTGTTCCTACCACAAAAAGGTATGTGGGGTTGATTCGTTTTACACTGTATACCGTAAATACTGCAATATTATATAATTGGAACGAGTTGGACTCATCAAAGTTTAGAAACAAGTTATATTCAATTTAGATTGGACTCACCGCTTTTCTAGATTAAATTTAGGGGTTTATTAAATGGGTTTCATTCTTTCTAGAAATAAAAATTATATATAACATAATATTAACTAACATCTGTATGAATAATTTATATGTTCATTAAGGTAGAATATAATAGTGTATATAAGAAATTATGAAAACTTTAAACAATATACATACAATAAAAATATATCTAGAACATATTATTAAAAAAATGTCTAAAAGACTTATCATACCAATGAAGAAATTAGGCTAATTCAATGATACTCAAATGATCAATACCAACACCTCAAAGAGGTTTCTTCTAGTAGTCAAAGGCTTAATTATAGACACCATTTCTAAAAATAAATGTCAACTACACCATAATCATCATAAGACCAATTGACTCTCAAGACCATTAAAATTTATACCAAAGATCAATTTTGCTCTCCTTACTACTCTTCTAACCTTTTCATCATTAGGCTAAGCCATCATGTAACCATTTGTAACCTTTAAAACATCTTTGTGATGAGAAACAAGTGAGTGCTTCATTACCAAATTCATGTCCTTATAATATGTATCCAACATCTGAATATGGTCCATTAACATTTGTACTTTTCCATTCATTGCTCTAGTAGCTACCTTCTCATGAATAGCCTTGCCATTAAGCCTCCATAATGACATGGCCTAGGAAGGAAACTACCTCTTCTGAGGCTTAATTAAAAAGGAGTTCTAGAAGGCTCCACGTCACTTCTAAATCCTACATTGCCATATTAATGCTTTAAATCTTCCAATATACACTCTCTCAACCTTACACTTCCATTATTATTTAAACCATCAAACCCTAGAATTTAATTTATCACCTTGATATAGCTAAGGCATGAGTAGTTATAGATTATTTTAGGTAGTGGTAAAAAACCCTACCATGACAAAGAGTATCTAGAATTTTTACCACTTGCCATCATCCCACAAGTACTAGTAGCACCTAAAGAAAAACCCAAATAACTTAGGGAAAACAAACATCCAAATGGCTATCCAAAATATTGTGAACACCATTCTTAAAAGAATCATATAGCTACACCCATAGAAACACAACCACTTACCCAACCATAGTGAAGGAAATAAAAAAAAGCATGCCCATTTATACTTGAAAGTCATCTCTTCTACTCACCTATTAATCACGAGACTAATACTCCCTTAATAGTCATAATTATTATTAATCTTTGCATCATTTGGTTTTATTTTAGGAAGGGTGGTCATTCAATATGAAAATTTTAAAATTCTCCCAATCCTTGATATCTTGCTTTCTATTCTAGAAAGTTCCTTGTTGGATACCTTAATTAGCCAAAAAATCTGTACTATGTGATGGAAACCTACCCCTAGTAGGCACTCAAAAGCTTAACCAAAGAAGAGCTAGAAGGTGGAGGAGGGAGGTTGTGTTGCTGTAAGCAACTTATACAACCTCTATAGAGGTCCAAACTATTGCTGCAAGTGAAATCTGAGTCTAAGGGGGCACCAAAACAAGTTGCAAGGATCAAACACTATGCTACAGGAAAACAAATCTAAGCTGAAGGTTACTGTCTATTGTTGCAAGCACAAAAATGATGCTACATATGGATAATCAGATGTTGTAGGGACAAAAAAAGTATATGTTCAAGTTCTTGATCACACAATACCCAAAATCATAAAATAATCCAAATATTTACACAAAAAACTCTTTCAAAGCAACAATTTCATAAAACCTATCATTCACAATCACATACATAGTCCAAGAAGGCAACAGTTTTTGAGAGAATAGTATTCTATTATATTTCAAGTCTAAATAAATTTATTATAATTATTTGTACACATTAAAAATTATTGTAACAAATCATTGATTCCTTTGTTTCTCTTCTTTCTTCCTCTTTTCCTGACACAAGTCCTCTATGCTTCCCTCTTTCTATTTTTTGATCTTTCTCCTTTTATCCTCTATGTTCTTCTCTATTTCTCCCTTATGTTCTCTTCTCTTCTTACTTTTCTTCCTCTTCCGAAAATCCCAAAATATGAAAATTTCTTCCGCAAAATCTTGCCTAAAATAGGGTGTAGCATTCAAAATCACTCATAAATGCCCAAATACTTGATGTTTGAACTCAAAAATCTCACTTAGACTTGCTTTGTGCTATTTTTCCTTGTTGCTGCCCATTTATGAGCTTATAGGTAGATATTTGCTGCCCTACAAAATAAACAAAATTAAACTTTAAATTTTAATAGCTCCTACACATGGTGGTGGTTGAGGGTAGTAAAAAAGGTATAAAAATATGATGCCCTTGCACCAAACTAATGAGCTAGAAAAAATTGTGATCCCCTACTCATTAAATAAAACTCTATGTTGCTCTTTTGGTTAATGATCTTTTTGTTGCGGGTCAACAACTCTAAATTATCATGTGTTAACTGGAATGGCTCCAACTCTACCAATCTTAACGATGTGGCATCCTCCACGATTTTTTCCTTCCTATTCACTAAATACTCACTATACTCTTTTCCCCTTGTCCTTCTAACCACTCTAGAATCCAAAATATATTTAACCTCCTCTTGTTCTTTCTTGGATAGCTACTCCTCCCATTTTTGTGGTAATATTTTATCCTTGTTTTTCTATTGTGACATCTCTCCCTCATAGTAATTATATAGATCGAAAATAAAGAAAATTTGAGAGATTTTCAAACTTGTAGGTAGCTCCAATTTGTAAGAATTTCATGAAAAATTCTTGACAATATTGCAAGGTCCAATCTTCTTCCACTTGAGCTTGTTATAGGTATGGGTAATCCCACAATGATGGGTCCCAAACTTGGGACATACCAATTTTTTTCTTCTAAAATCACATATTCTTTAGAAAAATTAATGATTTAAGCCTTGAGGAGTTCCATATGAAGATTTTTAATTGAATATAGTTAGATAAGACCCTCTTAGATGCAACCCCCTTGGATATAACCCCTATCTAGTCTTAAATCATACCCACAATGGAATCTCCTTCATACCTATCAAAATGCTAACAAAAAACCAATTTTTCTATATATTTCGAGGGATCAAATAAAGTCATTTGGAAATTATGTTCTTTTAAGTATGTAGCCCTTATTATAAGCTTTCCAAAAAGTATAATTTTGAATATTTTAAATTTTATTATTATATTTATCTTTTATTTCTTGTGAATGTAGTTGTTTCGCCAAACATCAAGATATTTTTCACAAATGTAGAAAAATAGAGAAACAAAATCTAAAAAGTATGTGCACTAGGTATTGATGTCCTTGTTTCAGCTATAAATAAATAAATTCATTTCAATACATACAAAACAAGTTATGCATGATGACATACACCTATGTCCAAAGTACGATTACTCTGTCTTAAAAAATTATTGAAAAAAAATATGCAACAAAAAATTATGAAAAAATATCCATGCACTAGATATTTTATGTTACAAATATATATTTTTAAAAACTTATAATTTTATCCTTTCAATAAAAAAAATTATATATGATGACATAAACGTCACTTTTAAAAAATAATATTTACTATAAAAATAAGTTACTAAAAGTTACATAAAAAATCACAATTTATTTCTATTTTTTAAAATATATATATATTTAGAATCTACATACAAATCTTCACAAATCACTAGTTCATATCATCTCCAAATCATTAATGGTTTAGTTGCTATAGGTTTCATAAAATGAAAATTTGGTGAAAATATTGATTTCAATGTCCTACTTTGGCCACAAAGTGGTACATTGTATTGTGGGTTGACCTGTGGGTGATCCCACAATACTGGTTTACAATTTTTGGGCAAACTGGACACTGAACTGATTTTTTTTTAACTAAATCTTCACTTTCAGGCTCATATAGCGGATAAACCGTGAGGAATTTGAAGATGATGCAAACTAATTATTTGTGAAGTTTTGTCTATAGATTCTAAATATTTTTTTTTCAAATTTTTTGGAATCAGATTGAACTTTTTTCTCATCTCCTTCAAAAATTAGTTTTTATCAGTAAACAACATTTTTAAGGAGTGATGCTCACCATATACAACATAAAAAATTTTGTATGAAGGATAAAGTTCTAATTATTTTTACTTTAGATTTTTAACTACGATATCTAATCAGTTCATTTGGTTTCATAGTGTTTTATTAAATATTTTTTCCTTAATCAAGTTTCAAAGTCAAACCAACTACAATTCAGACATAGGCAGATTGTATAAAACATAACTTTTTTTGTATGTATCAAAATTCAATTTTTTTTTTTTTAATGGATCAAGGACATCAATACCCAATCTGAACATATTTTTTAATTTTTTTTTTTGATAATCTTCTATTTTTCCACATGTGCAGAACAAAGAGCTTGATTTTCGGTGAAAACCCTACATTCACAAGAAATAAAAAATAAATATAATAATCAGATTAAATTTAATTAAAATTATACTTTTTTGGAAGCTTATAATAAGGACTACATACTTACAACAAATAAATTTTAAATGAATTCATTTGATCCCCCAAAAGGTCAATCAAAAGTGGTTTTTTATCAGCATTTTGATAGGTGTAAAGGAGACTTCGTTATAGGTATGGTTTAAAACTAGCGGGGTTCTATCCAAAGGGGATTGGTCTAAGGTGGTTTGATCAAACCCTCTTCAATTGGAATCCTTTAAATGGAAAATTTTAAGGCTTAAATTATTATATTTTCTAAAAATATGTGATTTCAGCAAAATTCAAGATCTCCGAGAAAGTGTAAACCACTATTGTGGCAGCACCACTGTATGACTGAGAAATATTTTCTTTCGTAGATGTGCCAATACCATATCTCCAACTTCAAAATTATTTTCTCTCCTCTTCAAATCAAATTTATATTTATACTATTGGCTACTCCAATTGATTTTTTCTCTTGCTAGTGTAAGTATTGCATGCATTAGGAAAATTATTCTCCTTCAACACTTCTCTTATATCCCTCAATATTTGCAAGCTCCCTTAATTATGAAATACTCCTTAGCCTATATCCATAAACAATTTAAAATGGATTATTACCTATAATTTTTTTGATTGAGTCATTATATGCGAATTCAACTTGAGGCAATATCAAATCCCATTGCTTAGGCTTATCACCAGCTAAAAATCTTAGCAAATTTCATAAGCTTCGATTAAAAACTTTAGTCCGCCCATTTGTTTGAGGATGATATGTAGAGCTAAAATTAGTTTCACGATCTGAAACTATACTTTTTGGTTAGCATGTAATCCAATCTCTGTGAAGGATAAGTTTTCTACACGTGTGGCATCATCGGTCTTCTCACATGCTATAAAGTGATTCATTTTAAAAAATCTACCAATAACCACAAAAATAGAATCCCTACTTCACTGTGTTGTTAGGAGTCTAAGCACAAAATCCATGCTTACATCATCCCATGGTTTCTCTAGTATGGGTAATGGCTAGTATAGTAT
Organism: Sequoiadendron giganteum; assembly: GCA_007115665.2. Classification (NCBI taxonomy): domain Eukaryota; kingdom Viridiplantae; phylum Streptophyta; class Pinopsida; order Cupressales; family Cupressaceae; genus Sequoiadendron; species Sequoiadendron giganteum. Next base: position 449,021,219 of record CM021102.1, read on the forward strand.
TGCATTTTGACTCCCTCCTTTGGCATTTTGACAAACTTGACATCCTTGCATAATTTTTTTTAATTTTCCCTCATACTTGGCCAAAATATCTTTCTTTAAGTTGTGCCATAGTTTTATCAGCTCCAAAATGTCTAGCTAAACCACCACAATGTTTTTCTCTTATTAAATTTTGTCTTGTTGATCCTTGAGATATGCATAGTTGTCCATTAAATAGCAGTCCATCTTGTATAAATTAATCCATTCATGGTGTCATATCCACACCAGTAGGCTCCATACATTTTTTCCATGTATCTTCAAAGTCCAAATCATCCTTGTATACCTCTTTCATAACATCAAAGCCAACTACTTCAACCCTCATTTCAGTCAATAGTGTTCTCCTACTTAATTTGCATCAACTACTTTGTTTAAACTTCCACTTCTATGCTTGAGAACAAAAGTATAACCTTGTAGGAACTCTATCCACTTCATGCGTTATTGGTTAAGCTTGGGTTGACTATTAATAAATTACAAAACATGATGATTCGTATAAAGAATAAACTCCTTTGGAAGAAAATAATGAAGCCAATTATTTAAATCTTTCACTATGCAATAAAATTCTTGATCATAAACATATTACCAAGCTTCTTGGAATCATTAAGCTATTCTCTAAAATATGTGATAGGTCTTCCCTCTTGGCTAAGAACCGCTCCTATGGCTATCACACTTGCATCACAATCCACTTGAAACACCTTTACAAAATTGGGAAATGCTAATACCGGTTCCTCACCGACCATCTTCTTCAAAAGCTCAACACTTTTACCTACTATTACCATCCACTTAAACTCTCTTTATCCTTTCCTTATTATTTTAGTTATGGTTGTACATACCCCACTAAATTTTTGAAGAAATCTATGATAGAAGCTAGATAAACCATTGAAAATTCAAACCTCGTGTGCAATCCTAGGTGTTGGCCATTCAATTATAGAATATACCTTTTCTAAATTCATTTGCAATGCCTATGGTGAGATAACATATCCCAAATAAACCAATTTCTCCTTCATAAAAGTGCACTTTTTAAAATTTAAAAATTATTTTTTTCTTCTTGAGATTTGTAAGACTTGTCTAATATGCAATGGATGTTCCTCCTTGATTTTACTAAAAATCAAAATGCCATCAAGATAAACAATCACAAATTTTCCTAAAAATAGTTTCAACACTTCACTCATTAATCACATAAACATGCTATGTGCATTTCTTAATCCAAAGGGTGTTACGAACCACTCATATAACCCCTCCTTGGTCTTAAAAGAAGTCTGCAATCATCACCCTCTCTTATTCTAAATTGGTGATATTCACTTTTTAAATCATTTTTGTAAAATACTTAACCTTCCCCAAATGATCCATTGAGATCATCTGTTATTGTTTAAGGAAAATGATATTTGAATGTTATTTTGTTGATGGCTCATGATTCCATGCACATCCTCTATGCAACATATTTTTTTGGTGCTAACACACATGGTACGATGTATGGGCTAAGGATTTCTCTAATTAATGCTCTATAGTAGTTGTTTCACCTTCATGTTCACCTCTTCATTTTCTTTATTTGTCAATCTATATGTAGCCTTGTTAGGTAAACTTGCCCCTAGAATTAAATCAATATGATGGCTAATGCTCTTGATATGTGGTAGTCCTTTTGGTAACTCCTTGGAAAAATCTTCATCAAATTATTCATGCACCCCTTTACTTATAAGGACATGTCATTGCTATTAGTTTTTGCATCTCCTTGTAGCTCCTTGGGAAACACTACAAAACATAGTTCCCCCACTTAATCTTTTTGGGTGAATATTTTATTATCAACTAACTGATGAAAAAATGGCTATATCAACCATAGTATGATGATATAAAATCTCTCCTCTCAAAAAGGGGAGGCTTCCTTCTTATTGCTAACGATAATCAACTAGTAATTAACTAAGTTTATTTACACTAAAACTATCCATGGGGTGCTTCCATATCATATAATACTCTTATTTCAAAATAGATGTTCTCTTACCAACTTACAATAACAATCCCATGATTCTTACAGTATGTAACAAAACAAAAATGACTAATTGGAGCAATAATAACCAATATCCAATTTAGTTAAATGGAAGAGTAACCAAAATGATACTAGTGAGTGTAACACCAAGAAACCCACAAAGAACAAGACTTTTGTTGCTTCTTATGTCAATTTGAAAGGAAAAAGTATGGAATATGATGCATCCCAAAGTATTTACTATATTCCAAAATAAGATCAAATAAGCGTAGATAATAACTCGCAGCCCAAAGTCTTCATGTCACTTTCCAGTCATGAACATAAAAAAAAATTCCAAAGATGATATCACAACTAAAAGACTACAAAATCAGATTTAGCGTACCTTCTAGAACACTTGATTCAATGCCACAATTCAAACATACACAAGAGAATGTAATAGAAAAGACTTAAGAACAATCCCAATGCACCATAAGCTTGATTCAAGATGACAAAGATTGAACCCCAACTTGATTTCTTTATATTGATTGAATTTGATTTACACTTTGAACACAAAGTTTCAATACACTCCTCAATTCGGCAGCTTTTCACTTCAATAGCTGAAAGATAAAAACTAAAAATGAGCCCTCTCTTATTTATAGAGAGAATCCAAGAGAAAAAATAGGAAATCTACAACTAATTTGACTTATTTACAAACATAGTCCATTTGATTTGGGACCACGCTATTTTTACATGTAATTACGTATTACAAAAAGACATGTAAAATTTCATTTACAAACTACAAACTACATAATGGAAAACTTAAAAAATAAACTGTGTCTACAAGCATGTTCTCTTCTTCTACATTCTTCTCTAGAAAATATTCACATCTTTTTAAAAGCAGTCTAAACTTCAATTTTATTTGGCCCTGGTGTATAATAGGAGATAGATAGAACTCGTGTGATGGAGTCTTGTATGCTGACACATGATTTTCTATGCTTGTCCAATATTGTCTTCAAATTATCCAAAATTACTTGGAAATCTTCTAATTTATCAATAGAAGATAATGGGAAAGCTTCTGATTCAATCTCAGTATGAATTAGAGAAGTAAATTCTTGAACAATTGCATCCACGAGAAGTGTTTTCTAATTTTCATCCAATATCTAGCATGGAAACTCCCCTATCTTGATGGTGATGTCTAACCACTTATGAATGCTTGTCTCTTGGGTTTCTTGTAGATATTTTATCAATTTATTAATGATATGTTTCTTATGTTTCATTGCTTCCCAGTATTCGATGTACATCTTCCTAGTGGGGATCACCCCATTCTCAACTAACACTTCCAGCTTGAAGTCTCTCAACTTTATCCAAGCATCAAGATCCTTCTCCACCAACTGCAAATTCTTAGACAACATGTCAAGTGTTTGAATCAACTCTGACTTGACATCATCCATATTGTTAATCAATTTAATAGAAGAATTTAAAAGTTGAGTGCCTTGTGCCACTAGTATGTCTATATATTCACTAACAACTTAGCCTTGTGCACCAATTCTTTTAGCCCTCTGCATTACATCATCATCAACACATGTGGTAACAGGTTCAATGGGTTTAGAAGTACATAGTGTAGAAAAATGTACTACTTTAAATTTTCACACTATGTTTGGGTCCCTTAATTAATTGGACTTAATTAAGCCTTTGTTTGGCTAAATTGTGCATTAAAAAACCTAATTAATTTCACTTTTTGGAAGGGAAATCTATGTTGGGAGCCTTGCAACATGAAAATGAAGTATGGATGGTTTATGTTGGTTGTTCCTATTTTGTCATTGATGTCAACATGGTGATAACTATATGGGAAGTCTACTTGGTTCATCAGATGTTGTTCTCTACTGGTAATACCCTTTTGTGATGGATCAGTGTGTTGGTATTTGAGTCCAAAATTCACTACAAGATCTGATATGAATCTAATCTCTTAACCATGTTTTCTTGACTCATTTAGACAACTATATCCTGGATCTTGAGATGTCTTTTTTTGTGAGAAAAAAGTTCTTTGATAGAGTTTAACTCTGTATTTTACTGTTGTTCTCTGTGTGGCATACTTTGTGGGAGACTTTTCATTCTATTAAGGTGAACATTCTTATGCTATGGTTTTGGTGATAGTCTCTATGTTGGTAGTATGATGAGAAATTAATGTGTTCTCAAATCTGGAAGGTGTTTTCTTTGAGGATTATTTGTTGGTTTGGAGAATTGAGTTCTAGTCCTAGCCGATTCAGCGTATGCAATGCTCTATGGAGACTAGTTATGTTCTATGGATGTTAGCCAGCTTGGTATAATGCACTACATAGATAAAATATTTAAATCATATATGGTGCCGAAAAAGGAAGTTTTGATTATTTTGTGTTCATCTAATTAGGTCGACCTGATTGATGATTAAGATATACTTGTATATCTATAAGGTGTTTTGAGGAATGAGATGAGGATGAGTGGTGGAAGTGAATACATGGAGTGAATGTGAAATGTGAAGAGGAAAAGGTGTGTGAAGATATTAGCCTAAATTATTTATTAGTTGTGATCAGTGTAGTTTTGTTGAGTGACTACTGTGTGAGGCAATACATCATATTTCGAGCTTCATCAGAACTGAACCCTGCACATTGAAGGTGTATCCTATCAATTCAATCTGTTGGTAGCGAGCCACTATCATTGTATCTTGGTGGTTAGCCATCTTTTGTTCTCAGGTTGTGAGCCTTTTAAGGATAGCGAGTCTTGTAAGTGAGCCCCATAATATTTTGTATTCAGATATAATATATTGTGAGTTAACCCTCAATGTGGTTTTTCCCTTTTTTGGTTTTCCATGTAAAAATATTGGTGTTCATGTGTATGGTTGCTTTGATTTGTTTTTATGTTCCTTCTTGCTGATTTAATCAAAATTGATATAATGTTTAAATGGATGATAATATAGTTTTATGGAATATTGATTCACCCCCACTCAGTATTTTGGATGTTCAACAATTGGTATCAGAGCTTGGTTCCTTGGAAGAAGCCTAACAACTTGAGGAAGATCCCAAAATTTGAGTATAAGAAATTTTTTCCTTCGGAAGTAGGCTCTGCCAAATATTCAAAAGAAATGGAAGATTTGAAGGACAAGTTGATAAAAGTGAATGATTACATTGAAAAGCTGTAAAGTAAAAGTATTGAAGCATGTGATCTATTGGTTAAGGGAGAAGAAATTATCTCTAGCCAACTGCAACAATTGGATGAGAAGAAAAGAACTGAAGAATATCAGGAGATTAAAATTCAAAGGAAGATGGATGAATGCATAAATCTTGGAGAAGAAGAAGAAATCTTGAGATTTGATCTGGAAAAGGCAAGAAGTATTGAAGACAAATTTAAGATAAGCTCGACAATGCTTGAAAGATTGATTAATTTTCAAAGACCGAAAATGGATAAGAGTGGTTTAGGGTTTGAAGAAGGTCAGAGTTCATAAGCGAAGCAATCCACTAGTAATAAGACTTGATACAAAAATGGAAAAATCAAAGATCTAAGAAGGAATCCCAAAAAAAATTATGTCAAATGACATGATGTTAAAATGTATTTATCTTTCAATGGTGTTTGCTATTCCTGAAAGAAATTTGGTCATAAGGAAAAGGACTACAAAAGTAAAATGAATGATTCTTTATCAAATATTCTCCAAATTTTTTTCTAAGAGAAAGAAGAATGGATATAAAGTTGGTCAGTTGAATAAAAAGGAAACTGGAAAGAAGAATGTTGTTTGCTGTAAGTGTAGAAATTCAGAACACCCTGGTAATAATTGCAGAAGAAAGAAAAATAATTATTCAACGAAGAAGAATGATCAAATAATTGATCCAGAGGAATTAAGAAAGGAAATGAAAAGGATTTGGATAAAGGAATCAAAATTATCAGTTTTATCTATGTCAACCTCCAGTGTAGATACTCCCATCAATTTTTAAGAAAAAGCAGTGGCTGAGGGGGAGAAATTATCATAAAATCTAATAAACCCCCTCATCGGTACTTGTGTCATATCATGGAAAAAGTATATTTAATGTGGTAACAAGATTAAGGTATTTTTATCAATCGCATGTGTGAAGGATGAAGTCTGCAAAATTTGAAAGAATGGAGGCTTACACAATTTTCAAGGTAATCTACTTGCAAGTTGAAGCATTTATTGAAAAATCATTCAGAATGGAAGGAATAGGTTCAAATAATTATAAAGGCTTATGTATTTTTGGAGAAGCATGGAAAGGAAGTTTAGAAAGGAATTCAGAGTTTCAAAGTTTGAAGAAGAAATCAAGCGGATTCAAAGTGAGCTCCGAAAGAAGGATATCTATACATTTCTTGTTGGCATTTATAGAGGTATTCCTATTTGCACAATATTTCATTTTTATTGCTATGGATGATTCAAAGGTTGTGAGTAGTGCGGATAAAGTGCATGTTAGTTTGAAGAAATATTTGAGGAATGTGTTAGAAGAGTCTATTGGTTCATTCTCCTACATCCCTATCAAAGTGTTTCCCATAGAAGATATCTATGCATTTATTTACAGTAAGGTAAAACAGATCTCGTTAGTTTAGTTGAGCATGCTTTGGGAAGGTGAATTGAAAGAGATCCATGATGCCTACAAAGTGTTAGTTGAGAGAAGTTGGATGTTTGGAGAAAAGTTCCCTTGTTTGAGTTTGAGAAGAAGTATATTTGAATAGTGTTGAGTATAATTCATGATGAATCTCTATGGATTGATGAAGCACATTTGATTACCAAAGAAGCTATTTGAATTGTAACCGGTTTGTGTTCCTCTAGACCAGTTCCCAAATTAAAGGCTATGGATGAGAAAAAAATAATTGAGGTTACTAGTGCAAATTTTGAAGGAAAAGAGATTGATTCGAGGTCAATTGTTGATCTGGTAATAAGGTATGCTGCTATGGTCATTGGTCATAAAGTTTGTATCCCTAGCAATGACCTTATAGTTTCTACTACTGTTGTGCATACTGTTGTTGATATGGTTTAAAGAGGTATGGATTATGATTTGTGTGAATTACTTTGTATACATCTTTTGAAAAATTTAAAGGAAATCAAGAATAGTAAGAAGAATACATTATGGTATGGAAATTTGGTTGTCTATTTTCTCTTATACTTTTTGAAAGGGTTACCGGTAATACGAAGGATAGAATGGTCAGATTCAGTACCCATTTCCCACCAAATCAGGAATTTCATGATAAATTTTGGTAGTTTGAATGCACAAGAGACTACCCTTGTTGTATTCTTTAGAACATTTCAGATGAGGATGAACATAAGGTTTAGGATTCCAGTAAGTGTTCTTGAAAGGTACTCTGAAAGCATAAATTTTCTTGTGTCTATAAATTTTTGTCACATGGAAGCAGTTAAATCAAGGTTAGTTTGGATATCTGAATTGGATTATGAAGTGTCAAAGGTTGAAGTTGATAATTATGCTAAAATTATTTTTGAAAGCCTTAAGAATGTCATTGTAGAAGGTACCTCTAGTAGCATGACTAGAATAGGGATGAAAAGGAAGAGTGTTGTTAAGCAAGAAGCTATAGAAGGAAGTGAGCTTGAACATGAGCATGAAAGGATAAATATTTAGAGAGCTTTGGAAGAATTATACAAGGTTATTCTCGGTAGTAATTTTTATTCATCTATTTCTATTGTGGAGAATCTCCATGGAATGATTGATTCTTTGAAGGTCTACATCTCCGGACTTGAAGTGTGTTGGAATCAATTCTGATGAAGGAAATTTAGAAGATATCAAAGGAAAATGTGCGAATGCACATAGTCAAGTGATGAAGGAATTGAAGAGTTTACAAGTTTGTGAAGAAGAGGCACAAGAACTACTTTCATTTTGTCTAGATTGGTCTGGCAGTACATTGGATATAAGAAATGAAATAAGGATGAGTGAGTCTTGGATAATCACTCAGGAAGATACATACAGTTTAGTAGAAGATAAAGATAATTATAGGTGGTCCTATATTATGCAGCTTTAGGAAAAAATCTTTTCTCTACAGAATCAAAGGAAATATTTTATCAAGAATTTTGTGGCACTTAGAGACATGATTAAACTTAGACATACTTTTGTTTCCAGTGCTCTTGGTTGTATTGCTGAATTATCAGAAATTAATCTTTTTCCCAATACTTTAGCAGATGGTATATAGTCCTTAACTAATATTGAGCTATTTTACAAGACTCTTGTAAGTTCAAAAGGTTCTTGGGAAGAAGGTAAAGCATCATGGAAGGCTATCCTGGAGAGTCTTAGAGGTTCTTCTTCAAATTAATTCAATTTTGTGTTCATAAATTTTGGTTACACTTTGATGCATATATACATATATACAAGACCCCTTCCTTTGTCATTGATGTCAAAGGGGGAGAGATAAAAGAGATAGAGAGATGGAGAGATAGATAAATGGAGAGATAAAGAGACAAAGGATTTTTTTTTTGTGAAGAATATTTTTGATAGGGGGAGTATTCAGAGTATTCAGTTGTTGGAAAATGTTTTTGCCATACATGTTTCCATCAATGCCAAAGGGGGAGATTGTTGGGAGCCTTGCAACATGAGCATGAAGTATGCATGGTTTGTATTGGTTATTCCTATGCTATCATTGATGTCAAAATGGTGATAACTATATGGGAAGTCTACTTGGTTTACTGGATGCTATTCTCTACCGGTAATACCCTTATGGATCAATGTGTCGATATTTGAGTCTGGAATTCACTGCAATATTTTATATGACTCTAATATCTTAACCATGTTTTATTGACTCATTCAGATAACTATATTTTGGATCTTGAGACATTTTTTGTGAGCAAAAAGTTATCTCTGATAGAATTTAACTCTATATTTTATTGTTGTTCTCTATGTGGCATACTGTGTGGGAGACTCCGCATTCTATTAAGGTGAACATTCTTATGTTGCAGTTTTGGCGATAGTCTCTATGTTGGTATTATGATGGGAAATTAATGTGTTCTTAGATCTAAAAGGTGTTTGATTTGAGGATTATTTGTTGGTTTGGAGAATTGTGTTCTAGTCCTATCTGACTCAGTGTATGCATTACTCTATGAAGACTAGTTATGTTTTATGGATGTTAGCTAACTTGGTATAATGCACTACATGGATAATTTTTTTAAATCAGTGTCGAGAAAGGAAGTTTTGATTATTTTGTGTTCATCTAATTAGGATGACCTAATTGATTATTAAGATATACTTGTATATATATAAGGTGTTTTGAGGAATGAGATGAAGATGAGTGGTGGAAGTAGATACATGGAGTGAATGTGAAATGCGAAGAGGAAAAGGTGTGTGAAGATCTGAGCCTAAATGCTTTATCCATTGTGATCAATGTAGTTATGTTGAGCAACTCCCATTTGAGGCAGTACACCATATTCTGAGCTTCATCAGAACCAAAGCTTGCACATTGAAGGTGTATCCTATCAATTCAATCTATTGGTAATGAGCTAGTGCTATCATTGTATCTTGGTAGTTAGCCATATTTTGTACTCAGGCTATGAGCCTTTTAAGGACAATGAGTCTTGGTAGTGAGCCCTATAATATTTTATATTCAGATATAATATATTGTGAGTTAACCCTCACCGTGGTTTTTCCCTTTTTGGGTTTTCCATGTAAAATTCCTGGTGTTCATGTGTATGGTTGCATTGATTTTTTTATTTTCCTTCTTGTTGATTCAGTGAGAATTGAGATAATTTTTAAATGGATGTTAATCTGGTCTTATGGAATACTGACTCACCCCCCCTCTTAGTATTCCAGATGTTCAACAATCCATATTTAATCAATGCATACACTTAATTACACATCTTAGAAAATGGGTGTCATAGGTTTAGGTCCTAAGACCCATTCACTCAAGGGAAATGGGTCCTTCTTAAATCTTGGATTCCATTTTTAATATTTTTTTGGTAACATTTTAATGATATAAATTCAAATTGCAAAGGTTGGATTTTTGTGTTTAATTGTCGAGTAATTAAGGAAAAACCTATAAATACAAGGTCTTTTATCAATTCAAGTCTAAGGAAAAATATAACAAACTAGAGGTGAACTTCACATGAGAAAATATTATTGTCAAGAGCATTGGAGAGAAGATTTATCAGTCATTTACATCAATTTTCAAGATCCTATCATGATGCCAAGATTTATGTGTGTTCATGCATATTTTTGGAGCTAACATTGGGATGTAGGCTTCAAGCATTCAAGTATCAAGATCTATCAAGCAATCAAGCCATTTCATGCAAGACCCATTCCTTAGGGAAATGTGTTAGACTTTCATCCTCTAAGGGAAACCATTAAAGGGTTTGGTGAGGTGTAACAAGATTTGTTTATTCATCATTTCCTTCATTTTATCATTATTTCATTATGAAGGTTTAATTACCAAACTAGGTTTTGACCACGACAAACCCTTATCCACCAAAAAAAAAAAATTCCCCTTTCTTTGTGTTTGTAGGTTTATAGGTGAAGAAGGATTGAAATTGGATCAAAAGTGCAATTTTGCAAAGTTGTCAAAGTTGTCAAGACATAAAAACTCACATCCCGAATTCATTTTCAGATTTCCGATAGTGAAACCTAGGGAAAATATCATATCAAATCCATATATAGAGGACCCCAAAAGTTGAGCATAAAATCCCTACAAGGACTCGTTAGCCCAATGGCCTAACTGTCCAGTTTTGTCAAAACTATCCTATATTTCTCAAGACAAGCTTTTCTAGGTTACTAGATATCACCCTACAACCCCCAAATCTACCTAAAAGTTATTATTTCTATTATTATTATGCTTTAAAATTGAATTTCAAGTTTTGTATTGCATAGTTGAGCTCATTATGTATTTTTAGTTTATGACTTGAAAGTGCATTTCAATCATATTTTACCATTTTATGTCAAGGAAAACAACAGATCTTCCAATAGGGTTGACTTACCCAAGGGTTGAAAGTTAATCCTACCTTTGAGATATCTCTTTTCCTAATGAAAATAGAGAAAGTGTAGGTGCATCATACTTTCTTGTAATCATTTCATATTGATCACCCACTTACCTTTTTCTATGTTTCATTTTGGTGAACCCAACATTGTACATCTAAAATTCTAAAATTGGAGTTCATTCAAACCCTAAATCTAGGATTTACATTAGTTTTCATTCCATTGCATTATTTTTCATTTCATTTAGGGTTTTCAAAATTTTATTAGTTTTCATATCATTTGGGGTTCTAAGACTGCATTTTGCATTGATTAAAACTTCAAAAATCTAAAAACATAGTGTACATATTACTTTCATATTAATTTAATTTCAATCATTTACCGTCAATTTTTAGTTCAAAATTTCATTCCAAATTTTTTCATATTTGTTCACTTTTTTTCCTTTATTGCATGTTCATTTAGAAACCAAAAAATGGAAAAATTTGTCACAAAAACCATAGTTTACAACCTAGAATAGAGAACACATTACAATAACTCAGAATTTTCATTTTTTATTTTTCAGAACCCTAAGTAAGGAATCATTTGCCCTGGGGTGAATCTATCCTTGTATAGGAGTCTTGAAAAACTTCTGCATACATTACTGTCTTTGTTTTGACTTCCTATTTTTTCTATTAAAACTATACTTTGAAATTTTAAAAACTAGTTATTGTATGTGTAAGACAAGTGTTATTTTTCTTGATTTATTGCAACTTCATGGAAAAATTATTACATTTCAGTATTAAAAATCATCAGATCTGTAGGATAATTGTGTTCATTTTCTGAAGAATTACATATTTTGGATAGATTAGTACTCATTTTTGCACAAATAGAAGCATGCTTGCTTTTCAAACATTTAGTTTTCATAAAGTATCACATGGATTGTATGATTCCATTTTCCCTACTCATGGGTATAATCTAGGGGAAAAAAATAAAACCTTTTACAAGAATTTTATTTACCCTACTAATGTCTAACGAATTTGTAATAATTTCTTAACACAAGAGGATACAAGCATAGACAATCATGAAAATCATAGTTCTTCTTCTCTCAATACCTCTCCTACTTATGATGAAGATATTTTGGTGAAAGGAGATACAATCATTGAGTGTCATGAGAATATTTTTGTTCCTCTCCCCCTACCCCACCCATTTGGGAGGACATTCTGACACAAGATGATGAGACCACTGACAAATTTCTTAACATAACCTTGCCTAGTATCCATTCATCTCTCAACATCTCTCCCACTTGTGAGAATACTTTAGTGCAAGAGAGTGCAATCATGGATAATCATGAAAACCATAATTTTTCTTCTCCCAATATCTCTCCTACTTTTGACAAAGGTATCTTGGTGAAAGAAGATACAATCATTGAGAATCATGAGGATCTTATTTGTCCCTCTTCTAAATATTCTCCCATTTAAGTGAAGATGATATCATAGATAATTTTCCTTCAAAATATGGTATAGATGAAGAGGCTAAGACAACCTTTGATCCCCCTCGCTAGAAAATCACCAACAATAAGTTACATTCGCTGAGGTTATTAACACACAAGTATCCATTAGTTCTCCCTTGATTATAGGAATTCCAAAACATCCTATTGGAACTCCTAAGAGTCCTCTAATTATTGGACCACCTAAGATTCCTCTATAAAATCTTAAGAGTCCTATAATCATTGGACCTCTCGAGTCATCTCTTGAGCCACTTCTTATCATAGGACCACCTCAACATCAACCATAACCTTTGGGAGCTATCTTGAATTTTACAAGGAAACTCACTAGTAACAATTTTTCACAACAACCTAGTTATCATACCATTACTCATACATATAACACAAGGAACAATAAATAATCATAAACCATACCTACTTCATTTCTACTTCCTCAACCCATTTTACCTAATGCTCCTTGTTTTCCTTTTCATAATGGAAAGGAATTTGACCTTGTAGAACACATCTGCAACACTCCTACTAAGATATCCTTGTGGGATTTGATTCAAGCATCCCATAATTACCATAGCATGCTTCAAAATTATTCAGAACAAGTAGTGGTCCATCCTAGTGTGCATCCAAATAATGTAGCAACCCTAATCCAAGGTATGAATTCAGTCAATATTGATATTGTCTTTCATCAAGATGAGTTACCTCCATTGGAGATGCAAAAACAACACGAGGCCTTAATGATAGTGGATATCATTAATAGATGTGGAATAAAAAGAACTCTCATTGACAATGGTCCAACCCTTAATGCGTGTAGTATAAACCTCTTGGATAATATTGGAGTGGATAATACTAATATTGAACTAGATTCCTTATCTATTTGTGGTTTTGATAATGTAGGAAAGAAACCTCTTGGTGTGATAACATTACCTATGAAAGTTGGAAAAGTTACATTACAAACTCCTATCCATGTCATGCCTCAAGATCTCTCATATAATCTTCTTTTGGGTAGACCATGGATTCATGAAATTAATGTAGTCCCTTCAACCCTTCATTGCTTAATGAATTATGTTTATAAGAATAAGTTATATACAATCAAAGCCGAACTTCAATCAAAAAGTTACTTGCAAAATAACAAAGATAAAGAGAGTCCTTTGAAAACATTAGTACCAACCTCACAAGTAGAGCCTATGCAAGAGGAAGAAAAAGAGAATTTTTTTACAGCAATTACAAAATTATTGGATGATGATTGAGGTTCATTAGATTTTACACCTAAATTCATGGGAGAATACAAGATTAACACAAATGATAAAAAAAAAGAAAACTGCCATAATATCCACACAAGATGAGTCATCAAAACCATGTAAGTGCACAAATTTTAGAAAAGAAGAGGAAAAAAAAAATTATACATCCACATATGATGAGTGTAATCATGAGAAAAAACAAAATCCAAAATAAATGGAAAAGCTTTATGGAAGAGGTTATGAGATTTTGAAACAACTTGGCTATAATTGAAAAGGATTTGGTGCTAGAGAACAAGGTATCCATGTACCTATAGAGCCTAACACACATGAAACAACTAGAGGTTTTGGTTATTGTCATTCACTTAGAAAATAACATTAGCTACTGCTCCTTGTCATGTGGTAGTTGTAGTATCATAGCATATTCACTAGCATGCATGAGGGTATAAAATTGGCTTTATGCAAACATATTTTCTTTTTTGCAAGGAGAAACATATCATCATCCATTTTTGGCTCACCTTTTTCCCTTATGGGGGAAATGGGTTAGGTAGCCTTATCCTAGTATGACATTTTTCATTGTCTCTTTTGGCTAGTTGATTTCCTACCATGTATATGTAAGAGAAATCTTGGGATGCAGACAACATGCCTTAAGTTGGATCACATTTGATGTACTTTTCTTTCAATTTTATCTTTAGCATTTCATTTGGGGGAAAACCCTTTTCATGATTTAGCTATACTTAGAAACACATGTTTACATAGGGATATCTGAATAAGCTCTCAAGTATTGGCATTTATTATTTTTCTACTTTAAAGTAATTGCTCATATCATGGTGTTTAGCAATTTATTTAAAGTGGGGGCATACATGTCCCCGCTCATTGTTTTCATATTCCCTTCAAACTGTGGTCTTGTTAATTTATGTGACATGCCTTCTTCTTGGTGACATTGGGTTTGATGTCCTATAAGAGTGTGACCTTTCTTGGCATATTACATTTCTCTTAGTGGTAATGCTATTGTTTGCATTCCATAAGATGTGAATCCTTTATTCCTCAACTTGTCCTCTCTTGGTGGTGATATCAAGTACGGTATTCCCTAAGGTGAGACCTTTCATGCATTAAGAAAAACCCCTTTGACTATCCTATCCTATTGCATTTACAACTTTTTCATGGACACCAAGCATAAAACAATTTGCTTGCCAGTGGTGGCTTTTTATTTTTCATGATTGCGTAGCATACTGCATCTTGCTAGCCTTGTGGAACCTTTGACCATTTTTTGTGGCACCTTATCAAAGTTATCAGGAGGTATAAATTTTGGTATGGTTGACGTATGGGAGCCTACAAGCTTGGCATGACTTTCCCATCAGCCACCTTTTTGTGGGTACATATCGACCTAGTGCGTGTTTCTCACTTTATTGGGGCTCACCTAGTGGACATCGAATTTCACTAGACCTCATGAATATATTTTGTTTGTATAATGGACAAAAAAATTTCACTTGTGAAATATTTTTATGGACAATAGCACAACTACAGCTGGTCCATCCGTCTTTTTCTTTCTTTTTGCATTAATTTTGACATTATATGATCATGCATATGTCTGTGTCCCTTTTTTCTTATGTTGGTTTTCCATGGGATCTTGATCCTGGGGGCTTGTCCACCTCCTTGATCTTTGTCATCCAATCTCATCGACATTTGTGTACTTGGACTCCTCTTGACATATTTGTCTCTTTTATGTGAGTTTGAGTGTAGGGCTTATACTCTCACTAAAGTGGGGGCTAAATGTAGTGTAAAAAAATGTACTCCTTTAAATTTTTACACTATGTTTGGGTACCTTAATTAATTGGACTTAATTAAGCCTTTAGTTGGCCCAATTATGCATTCACAAGCCTAATTAATCATTTCCTTCATTTTATCATTATTTCATTATCAAGGTTTAATTAACAAATCAAGGTTTGACCAGAGGAAAACCATTATCCACCAAAAACAAACAATTTTTCCCTTTCTTTGTGTTTGTAGGTTTATAGGTGAAGAGGGATTGAAATTGGATCAAAAGTGATTTTGCAAAGTTGTCATCAAAGTTGTTAAGACACAAAAACTCAAATCCCAAATTCATCTTTGAATTTCTGATAGTGAAACCTGAGGTAAACAATATCTCAGATCCATCTCTAGAGGAACCTTAAATTTGATTAGAAAATCCCTACAAGGCCTCATTTTCCCAGTGGCCCAACTGTCTAGTTTTGGAAAAAGTATCCTTCTAAGATTCTCAGGACAAGTTTTTCTGGGTTAGTAGATATTTCCCTAAAACCCCAAATGTGCTTTCAAATTTTCGTTTCTATTAGTATTATGCTTTAAATCTTCATTTCAAGTTTGACATTGCACAATTGAGTTCATTAAGAGTTTTTAGTTGATCTCCCCAAAGTGCATTTTAGTCATATTTTACCATTTTTTGTCATAAGGAAAACAACAGATCTTCCAATACAGTTGACTCACCTAAGTGTTGAAAGTCAATCCTACCTTTGAGAGATCTCTTTTACTAATAAAAATAGAGAAAGTGTAGGTGCATCATACTTCCTTTGAATCATTTCATATTGATCACCCACTTACCTTTCTCTATGTTTCAAGAAGATTGGCTTATCTTCAACAACACAAAAGTAAGATGTTCCACCTTGAGGTTGAGTTGATCTTTTATAACTTTATCATTGTCATATCTCTTGATCAATGAAGCCATTACTGCTTGTAGGTCCTCCTTGGCACTTTCATGCATCTTCTTTCTAATTTCAATCCTTTTAATTACATAGTCAGAACCTTGAACTTCAACAATTTTATCCAATGGTGGTTGTGCCACTTCAACATACTTGTTTCCTGATTTTTCAATAAGAACCCTTGAAAGTGTCTTGGCCTTCTTATAGTTTTGGGATTAGCTAGGAAAAACTAACCAAAATAAAATTCATTTGGGGTGACCTCTTGTTTCTTCATGTTTGGAACCTATGACATTAGCCAAGGAGGAAGGATGGAAGAACCCCCCTCTGTTTCCATCACCAAAGTTTGTGAGGATGAGGTTGGCCCTATAATAGTGGTGGTCAAAATTGGAGGAGTTTGGGTTAACACCGTAGTGGGAGTCCACAATTGAAACTTGAGGTGCATATATAGACATGGACTTATGAAAGTCTATTTGGGTGAATGTGTCAAGTATTGGTGAAGTTACATCAGAAAAATTGGGCAAAGAAGAAAGAGAGCACAACACATTCTCAATGTTCCCACAAGAAATTTCAAATATTGACCCACTAGTGGGTGATGAATGACTAAAATGTACATATATTATAGTAGGAGTAACAAGAAAGGTAGAAACAATAGGTAAATACTGTGCACTTGAAACAATAGTAGTAGGAATTTTTACCATAGAAGCTATAAGAGAATATGCGATAGATTCTTCCTGTATTGATTTGGGTTGAGAAGTGATAGGAGATTTAGATGATTCTTTAGCTGCAATTTCTTCTTCTTGTTCTTCAACCTAAGTTGATCTCTCCTCTTTATTCTTGTCTTTAGTCCTTTTGATTTTGAAGACAAGTTTAGGATTATTACTTGTACTAGGAGAATATTATTTTTCTTTGTTCTCAATTCTCCCTTTCTACTCGGAGGCCCTTCAGTATCCTCTTCCTTTGATCCTGTTATGAAAAGCTTCAACTTTATTTCTTTCTCTTCCAACCAAAAATTAGTTTTAGAAAGAGTATGTTGGAACCTTTTTCTTATGTAAATCATCTCCTTTTGTGACCATTGAATATATGGAAGAGGGTAATTAGCAATATTATTTTCCTCATATGTAGGATCTACATTATCATCTTCCTCTTGCATGTCCTAAGGGATGTCAACAATTTCAAGGTTTTTGATTTGTTCCAAGGTAATTCAAATGAAGTCTAACTTACTTAAATCTTCATCACTCCTACATTTAGCCCATATATCCTCAATATTATTAACATGAGTGTAGCTTCTTTTAAGCTTATCCTTCATTCTTTGGTAATTAAAGTCATTCCTTCTCTTATACTTCTTCATGGTTACCCATTGAATTTTAGTTTCCATGACTTTGGCTCGTGGAGTTGTGCTTATGGAATACCTGCCAATGGTTAGTGGAAACTTGATACCAACATTATGAGATTCTGCCTACTTGCTATGCACAACCAATATTTTCCTACATAACTCTATTAGTACAATTTTATCAACTAGGTACCTTGGTAGAATGTATGGATATCCATCAAAACAACCAACCCTGATGTAGGTGAAAGTGGGAAATTGGAAAAACATACAACCAAATTTTCTCACTAGTTCCTGAAATGAAGAGTATTGTGCATCTCTCCTTCTTTCACCTCCAGGGTTTTGGACCTAAAAGGAAAAGGGGCAATCTTCACATACTTCACTCAAGAAAAAACCATTAAGATCTCTTTGCAAAGGAGAAAGAGATCTTGAAAGAGGGCTATCCTAAAGGATGAATGAGATCTAATAAGGGGTTCACCACCAAGTTTAGACTTGGAAAAGACAATGACATGCAAGATGTAAAATACAACCCTAATTGAATGCAAATAAAATATAAATGACCTAGAAAGATGAATGGCATGCAACAAAAAACTATAAAGATGGAAAGTGTGCACCTATAAAACCAGAGAAGGAAAAATGGAGTTCTAAATCACTAAAGAATCTACTGTCAAGGATGACTAGGACTCATTCACCAAGTTGGGTGAATCAGTACCATTTTTGGAAAAATGTGCTACAACAAGTGTCTGCTAAAAGGGTATCCATATCTATAAAAATCTTTGTCAGGCCTATACAATGGGACTCATTTTCCACTTGTGGTGAATTAGTCCACTTCTAATTTTCTAGAAGCTCGAGACTTGATTCTATTCTTCTCAACCTGCTTTTCTCTTCTTGTTTGATTTCTAGATCCGAAACTACAAATTACCACTTGCAGGTCTTCTCCAAGTTCCTCCAAGGGTTGCTAACAACTTTGACAACTTTGATCACTTGAAAAATTTCCTCCAATATTTCTCCTAAACTTGAAAATCACACACAAAGGAGAGGAAATTTTTCTTTTGGGTTAAAGGATAGGGGTTTTCCTTGGTCAAACCCCTTGTTGGTAATTAAACCTTGAAATGAAATAAAATGAGAGTGGAGAAAGATGAATGAACAAAAGATAATGTTGCAACTCACCAAACCCTAGCAATAAGGTGTTGCAAATATGCTTGAAATGGCTGCAATGTATGTGGTTCTTGACTCTTGCTTGAAATACTTTCTTGAATCATAAACTCTACATCACAATTGTTATCACAGTAACAAACATGATATATGAAATCCTTGACATGATGATTGGCACTTGAATGCTACTCTAAAATTCTTGATAATATACCCTTGAATGCTCTTGTGAACTCAATT
The DNA here is from genome assembly GCA_007115665.2 of Sequoiadendron giganteum. Lineage (NCBI taxonomy): Eukaryota > Viridiplantae > Streptophyta > Pinopsida > Cupressales > Cupressaceae > Sequoiadendron > Sequoiadendron giganteum. Next base: position 449,040,266 of record CM021102.1, read on the forward strand.
TTCTATAAGGATGAATACTTGAATGCTTAGGATCACTTGATTACTTGTTAGGATGAAATGAGAGAAAAAAACTTGTATTTATAATCAATTATGCAAGAATTCCTGAAATTACAATACTTCAAGTTGACATCAGATCTAGGAGAATAAAATTCTACCAAAAATTTGAATTAGATTTGAATTTTGGTCACACAGGACTCATTCGCCCAAGGTGGAAAATAATTCCCATCAGACATAATGTATGGGACCAAAACCCAAAAGTGCTTAGAAATGCATGAAAATTGGTTTAGGGCCAAAAAAATCTAGGTGGGACCCATTCGTCTAAGGTAGTGAATGAGTCTCAAATCCCTAAATCTAGGATACACAAGGCAAAAACACTTGAATTATGATTGGTTACGGATTCGTGTAGAGATTATCTTAGAAAAGATATAATAAATGAGGCTTGTGGATGAAAAATAAGACCAATTAAAGTATAAGAAAGCACAATTATTAATGAAAAGCCTAGAGAAGTGTGAAAGTGTGTTACAACACTTTACAACACTTTAAATAAAAAAAAATTAGGATTAATTTTGATTAAAATCATGTTTATTATGCTTGCTTATTTGATAAAAGCCTAGAAAAGTGTGAAAGTGTGTTACAACACATCACAACACTTTAGCAAGGTACCATTAAAATCCATTAGTTCACAAGGGCCCAAGACCTAATGCGAATGTGTCATCCACATTACAACACTAAATCAAGGAAATATTAAGCCAAAATCCATAAGGAGGGCCCAAATGAGTGAAAATATCAAGGGATCCATTTTTCTACACTACATTCAGCCCCCACTTTAGTGAGAGGATAAACTTGTTTCAAACTCACACTAAAGTAGACAAACACACATCAAGAGGGGTCCAAATATACCAATTCCAATAAGATGGGACAACAATGATCAAGGGGGGTGATCAATCCCCCAAGATCAAGATCCCAAGACAAATTAACATGGTCACAAAAGAACATACATGAGAATGATATAAAGAGTAACGAAAAATCACACATATACACCAGGCCAAAGATGAAAAAGAGAGAAAGGTAAAAGATAATCAGATTAAGCTTCAATTGTTTGTCCATCACAATGTGGATCATATCTAGGTTGTTTGTCTAAATAATCCATACTCACTCTGAGGCAATGAAACTCTTGGTTTTCCATTGGGTGAGAAGTCCTAAAAGGTGAGACACATACACTCATGGTTGGTATGTACTCACACACACGCAAGTGGCTATGGGGAAAGTCATGCCTCAGTTAGGCTTCCCGCTCAAACCATACCAAAGTTATACCTCCTAATAAATTTAATAAGGCACCACATAAAAATGATTTTCAAGCTTCATGAGGCAAGAAAAATTATGTATGCTTGGAGCTCATTAAAAAGAAAGATGACTCTACAAGCATGTAAGCTATGTTATACAAGGTGGCCATATAACAACAAATGCAAAATACAAAATAGGAAATGTTCAAAGGAGTCTTGCTTAGTGCATGCGAGGTATTAACTTAGGGAACGCTGTGCCTAATGCCTCCAAGAGATGACCAATGAAAGAATAGAAAATTCACAACTTAAGGTATGTAGTGTGTCACATAAATCCACTAAGAGGAATATAGTATGATAAGATAGATCACACTCTTGAAGGACATCACACCCAATGCCATCCACAAAGAAAAAAGTGCATCGTATAAAATAAGAATACTTCACCATGAACCATGTAAAAGAAAAATGCAAAAGAATAATTCCAATGTATGCCCCCACTTTAAAGGAGCAAATGATAAATGAAAAAAAAAAGACATGAGAGCCAACTTGGAAAGCCCTCTGCCAAGTCATATGTTTCCAAATGAAGCCACATCATTTGAAAAAGAAAAGAAAAGAAAAGAGAGGGGTTACCTCCAAAATGAAAAAAATCCACTACGAAAAATAGGAAATTAGCACCTAAAATAGCACCAAATTTTAGTGCATTTGAGTTCATGAATTGGGAACTTCTGTTAGCGCAAAAATCAGTGCAAAAAGGTATGTTCAAATCGGCGCTGGATTTAGTGCTGAATTTTGTTGCTTCTAGTTTGGCTTTTTATTTTTCTTCTGGTTTTACTTCTTGTGTTGCTTCCACATTTGCTTCTAGTTTTGCTTTAGGTTTTTCTTCTAGAGTTTTTCTTTGGGTTTTGCTTCCAGGTTTGTTTATGGTTTTTATTCTAGGTTTTCTTCCACTTTTTCTTCCAATTTTTCTTCCAATTTTGCTTCCGATTTTGCTTCCAATTTTGCTTCTGATATAATGTCACTTCTTGCATCTATATTTTCTTCCACTTTTGCATCTTTTGTTGCTTCTAATATGGCTTCTATTATTTCATCTTTTTTTGCTTCTAAAATTGCTTCCATTATTACTTCTTTGTTTGCTACCTGAATTGCTTCTATTTTTGCTTCCTAGATAACGCCAAGTTTTTCTTCCAAGATTGCTTCTAGTTTACTTCTGGTTTGTCTTCCATTGTTGCTTCCTTTTATGCTTCTAAAAATATTTCTTGTTTTGATTCCATTTATTAATTTAATTAGTTAAATATATCATGCCTCTTAAATAACTCATATGATTAAATAACAAGATAATTATTATAACATGATCATCATTTATAATTAAAACAAGCAAGTCAAATATCTATTTAACTAGATCAAAACAAGTGATTAAAACAAGTGAATCAAATATGCCACTAGATTAATAACATGTCAAAATGATACATGTACAACAATTGACATAAGTCAAAATGATACATGTATAAATTGTTGGCAAAACAAGGATAAACAACTAAGAAGGTGGGGGTGAATCAGTTGTTACAAAATTTAAACTTATTCAACCTTAATCAACCTTTAATATCAGATCTGATAATTAACAGTGAGAGCATAAATCAACAACACATCAAAAAAACATGAACACCAAGATTGTTATACGTGGAAACCCTGTTAGGGGAAAAACCACGGTGGATGTTAGTCCACAAGATTATACCCTGTTAGAAGTATAATGAAAAATGAATAAGGAATGCACACGCATTCAGGCACAATTCCTAGAGCTCACTGCTAAAAGGGAAGGCTCACTCCCATACATAAAATAATTAGATTAAATCCATATGATGTTGAACTGAGAAATTAGCTTCTGCAAAATCTTGATGACAATTTTGGTTAGGCACAAAAACACTTCTTCACACTTCAGTCAATATTCTTCACACTCTACTCTAAAATCAAATGATCTGATCTTTATTCACACATTTCACATACATTCACCAAGCATACACCACACACAAACTCTCACATACATTTCAAAAATGAAGAAACAATCGCTCTTATATATCCGCTACATGAATTTACATCAAAAACTCTATCAACCACAAATAAAGAATGAATTAAAACTTGTCAGCCCAATTCATGAACAAATATTAGTGTGTACCAATCTAAGTCGGTCACATAGTAATGAAGATCTAAATCAACATCCTCGAACATGCCAAACAATAAAAGATTAATCCATAAGGATCCACAACATGCTACCTATTGGACTCAAGGGAGCACTAAGAGGGGGGATGAATCAATGTTCAATAATATTCAATAATTTTATCCATTCATAACATGAAATCATTTTATCATTGCATTAAGGAAATATGTATGCATTAAAAGTAAACATCCATAATATGACACAATGTTTTTTTGCGTGGAAACCCTGTTAGGGGAAAAACCACAGTGGAGATTAATCCACAATTTGAGTACTTAAAGTATAGGAACTATAAAAGGAATGCACTTGTGTTTAGGCACACTGCCTAGAGCTCACTACTCAAAGATAAAGGATTACTGCCTACAAAATTCAAATTAAAACTATATGAAGAGATGGACTGAGATGATAGCATCTGAAAATTCCAGGTAACAGTTTTGATGAAGCTCATGAATCTTGTAACTTAGATAAAATGGATTGCTATGAAATAAGATGGTTAAATCTAATCTAACAAGTATAAATATAAATCAAACAAAAAAGAACAAACCAAATGAACTAAAACAATAAAAATAATAATATGAAACAATCTCACCGAATATCAATCCACCTCTTCGAACTATCCTGATCGTCCTTCTCCATTTTGTTGTGTTGGTATTCTTGCCCTCAGATTTTCTATATGTATGCAAGCATAGCCTAGATGTATTGTCTAAGAAAAATATTGAAGATTATAAGTTCTTCTCAAAAGTATTGATTTCGGGAGGAGGAATAATGCCAAAGATTAGCCAATTTATAGAAAGTTGGTTTTCAAACGATCGGCTCAGATTTGAAAGAGCGATCAACGATTGAGATTGGTGAATGTCATGCGATGTGAGTTATGTGTTAATTAGAACGTGAGTTGGGAAATTCTGTAGGATAAAGATTAAATTAGAATAATAATTTAATCTGGTGTTAAGACTGTTCGAAAATAGAAAGAACACGAATTCAAGATTAAATAAATGATTTAATCTTCAGTTGAAAGTCTTTGAAAATAGAAGAATTAGACTTTGAATGAAAAGGATAAAGTTAGAACTCAAATAATGACTTGTTTGAATGCACACATGAATTAATTAATTAAATAAATATATTTAATTAATAAATATGTTCATGCATATGAGTCAGAACTAGTTAAATGACTAGTTGTGACAGAGAGTCCCTTCGCAAAGATGATCAGATATCGAATCCAGAGATAACTGGAAGATTTAAATAGATCTCGAGTCAGATGGTGAGTGAATAATTAGATAACTGGACGACATAAGAATGTGACAAAAACAATTAATTATGAATTAAATGTTAATTTAATTCAACATTCGAAATTGAAATGATTTAATTAAATAAATAATAATTTATTTAATTGACTGAAAAGGTTAATTGAATAATTAAATAATTTGAAATGAATATTTAATTATAATTAAAATATAACAAGGGGGTTAATTAAATAATAAATTATTTAATTAAGAAAGAGAATTAATTAGTTAGCAACATAATTAAATAAATATGATTTATTTAATTAATCAGAGTTGAATAAGGGTCATAATGAATTAATTGAATAATTAAAAGGTTATTTAATTAATAGAGGGAAGATGTCTTTAGAAAGTAATTAAATAATTAATATTATTTAATCATGACCATGGACATTAGAAAATTATGTCGAAAGTGGTATTCACAGGCCTAGACCAATTTTCGGTGTCTACAGTTTGCCCCTCTTTGATACAATGTTATTTTGACGTTGTGTCAAAGAAAATCATTAGAAAATATGCCCCAACTGTGCCCTAGTATGAAATAGGTTAGGGTATGCCCCCTCGGGAAAATTGACAAATTTTTGAAAAATTCCAAAATATCAAGAAATATTCCCGATTAGTCAATTTGATGGTCAGAAAAGCTATGGAGTTGATGAAATTGAATTTGGAACTGTTAGGGATGTGTATGGATCAATTGAAGTTGGAAGTTTACATGGCCAATAGACCAGTTTAGAAGAAATGCCACCCAAACCCTAGATATAAATAGAAATTAGGGTGAAAACCAAGTCATTTGCACCCTGAAGATTTGAAGAATTAAGAATTTAGCTCTCAGCACTCAACAAAAATGTCTCCAATTCCCTACACCCAACATCACGGATATCGGATCCGGACCTTCCGATGACTAGCCGATGTAGGACCCCCGTTATGTACCCTGAAATGACCTTTTGAATTTTCATTTTGCAAATAGTTTTAGGCATTTAAAGTTAATTTTTCAGATGTGGTCTTTCTAGTTCAACGCATATGCATTCGTACACAATGCATCTGCTTGCGAAACGACGCATATGTCAAAATATGTCTAGGCATTATTAGGTCATTTAGGAATTAGACGCATTTGTTTTGTTTATGCACCGCATGTGTGTATCTGCATCGCATATGAGTTTTTCTTAGGAGCATGTAGGATAGCAAATCACATTTGATAATGTGAATCACATATGCATATTACGTAGGCAATGAATTTGCACCGCATATGAAATTTGTTGCACGCATTTTGTTTTTTCTTGAATTGCCTAATTTCTTATCCATTTGAACAACGTAATACATGTGTTTAGTTGTTCGACGCATGTGCACTTATGGAGTGCATTTGATAGAGTGAACCACATTTGACTGTCAAATTTCTGAAAAAAAATTCTGATAGAAACTTGAATGATTTGACATTTGATCTAGATTTATGCACTTTGCAGGTTATCTTAGATCCTATTTATACCCAAGAGTCACAACCGAATACATTCGAGCTGAGAGATTGATTAGTGAGTGCAAAGACATGCTTGTTATGGAGACTGAGACTTCATCATGTGTTGACCATACCCACGATTCGGGGAAACAGAGGTATGCTCACTTCCCTGTGCGAGAGATGGCATTCAAAGACCTCATTGTTTCATTTTCCTACTAGTGAGGCATCTGTCACCCTAGAGGATGGGTAAACGATTCTTAGATTTCCCATCAGAGGAGAGAGGGTGATGTACGATACACAATGTGGATATAGTGAGATTACTAGATTTTATGTATTTGATGATATTAGAAGATTAGGCATAGAGCATTAGGAGATTAGATGGCAGGTGCTAGTGAATAGATATGAGTGTATTGACTATATACTATGTACATTGATTGGTGGGATTGTTCTTCTTGACCGTTGGGGTCATGGATTTCCTGTTGGGTGGGGAGAGATGCTAGTTGGGATGCTGGAGAGAGAGGTTGTGTATGCTTGGGGTCCTTATCTGTTGGGAATGCTATATTTTCATCTGCATGATATAGTATATACAGATGCATAGTCGATGAGCTATGGGACTACTCTTCTCGTGATTTGGGCATAGGAGCATATTGTTGTGTTTCATCCTCCTATTACTGCAGAGCGAATAGCTAGATCTCATGTTTTTCGGTATGCAGGAAACATCACACAAAGTCATGTAGGAGATATAGGTTTTTGGAGACATGCACTAGATACATTGGTTCAGTTTACTTGGAGGCCTTACATGGATTGTGAGAGATGGTCAGATGAGGATAGGCATTTACCCTACTATCGGCAAACACGGTACCTAATTGGGAGGACTTATTTCTTGTGTCCATATCATAGAGAGACATCTGCCAGACCATGTTTTGAGATAGTTTGGTGAGGAGCAGGATGATCCTAGAGGATGAGCAGAGTTTGCTTGATCATCCAGAGAGGTTCCTTTATGGGGGCCTATGATACCAGTGGCTACTGTAGAGGCAAAGATTTAGACTTTACAACCTTTATAGTGGGGATGGATAGGTGGAGCAGTGAATCCTAGGACTACAACTACATATGATACCTGGTGGGTAGAGCATCGTCCTATGCCTTACATAGATCTAGATCAGCCATCACCAATAGAGAGATGAGGGACAGGGATGAGAGGGCGGTGTAGAGGTAGAGGTGGTGGTAGAGGTGGTGGTAGTGGTGGTGGTGATGATGGTAGAGGTGGTGGTGGTAGATGAGGTCGGTGAGGATGGAGAGCTGGTTGGGTAGGTGGATTATCGCCTATCCGAGAGGCTGAGGCTGAGAACATACCAATGTTGGACCTCGTGGGTGGAGTAGAGGCTGAGATTGGAGGTGAGCATGTTGCTGAAGAGGCAGTAGTAGAGGAGCATGAAGAGGTAGAGATTGACATAGAGGACCAAGCAAAGGAGGAGGAGGCAGAGAGAGTACATGGAAATTGATCCTCTTCGAATTCTAGTAGGTTATGGGGAGGACTATGTGGAGGAGGAGATACCCATGGAGGAGTAGGAGAGAGAGCTCTGGGATAGGATAGTAGAGGGGAGACAGGACGAGGAGGCTCCTAGAGACAATAATAGGGAGGCATTGGAGGAGAGGCTGAGATAAGTTACTACAGAGCGGCATGCCTTTCGGATGGAGAGAGACAATGCTCTCATGGAGAGAGATTAGGTAGTAGCTCAGAGGCAAGAGACAAAGCAACAGTTCACAAAGATCAGATGCCTATATAGTTGTACTTCATCTGATGGTTTTGCTCGTGAGATAGATAGATCAGTAGAGAGGGATTCATATTATAGAGATCTGTATGAGTCAGTGGTTCCAGCTGAGAGATGATCTCCTAGCTTTTCAGAGGTTCGCAGCCAAAGATCACATAGTAGGAGCCAGACTAGGACACAAAGTACAGAGGGTGTGGTAGGACCACTGAGGATAGGTCCATAGGATAGGCCTTCTACCTCATAAAGATTACCTCTGAGGCAGCTTCCTCCACATTCACCATATGATAGTAGCGGCAATGGGACACATTGACACTTTCATATTTGTGGACATGGTATTTTGATTAGAGTGCCTACAAGCTCCTTTTTATTTATGGATACATTCTGACATTGTGCTATGACACACGCTATTTTGAGTGATATATATATGATTTTTGGCTGCTTCTATATGATATGCAGTTCTATTGTATGATGATACATTTTTTTCCTATATGATTATGTTTCCTAGATGATGTATGTATATGTGTTATGGATGATGTTTTCTACATTATGATGAGTTTATGCAGTCTATGATGTTATGATGATTCTATATGATGATAGATGTATATACTTTTATGATAATGGGATGCAATGTGATCTTTATACAATTGTATCTACATGAGATGGTTATATACATGTAATGTTTTCATTATGTACCTTATGATGATTGAATGCCTATTATGCCATGATTTTCCTAGATATGCAATGGAGATGTGTAATGTTCCTATTTGTTTGAAATGCAGCATAACTATATGATGCACAATATATAGACATACGAAAATGTTTACATAATGCTTCTAAAATATATGCATATGCAGATTATCTAATTTTTTTGTTGTGTCCCAGGACTCTATCATCATGTTGGATAGGAGAAATGTTAGTACGGATGATTTCAGAATGTTAGTAAGAAACAATGAAGGTTGATTGAAAGGACATATGATCTTCGATATTTTGCCATATATATACTAAACTTTGTATTTTATCATCATTGGGTGGGAAATGACACAAATGGATAGTACACACCATGATATGAGATAGACCATAGTGTACAAAGTCATCCACCTGCGAAAAAAATACAGCCGTAGACAAGGATTGTCTTAAGTCATAATAAGGGAAAAATTGCCCGAGTCTTTTTGTCTAGACAAACCACAGACAACAAACAAATAAAAATGGGTCATGAGACATCATTGCTCCTCTAAATCTTTTATGGGACATCCTTGAGGAAACTAGTAACATGACTCAAAATCCAAAATTAAAAAGATAGTTGAAAAACAATAGTCAAAGAAAAAGAGTCTTGAGACATCCTTGAGAAAGCTAGTAACCAGACTTATGCACAAATCGATAAAAAGATAAGAAAAAATAAGATATAAATTCATAAAGCCAATAAAATTATTTGCCAAAACTTGATCTTGTGTAATTTTTTGATGTTTGACATAGCTCAATGTGAGGGATGACACATACTACATAAGACATTGAGTCTGGTTTTGACTTGGTGACTATCTGTGTAAGACGTGACAAACCATGGTTTCAGAAAGACACATATCGTTTAATACATTTAAGCTTGATAACATTGATGTGACAAGCTACATGAGACTATGACAATTTGAAAATTTCCATTGACAAGAAAGACATATCTTGCTTAAGAAATAAGTTGATCACTCTAACAATGTGTCTAATTTTGACTTGATGACAATTTTGAGATGTTTGCCTTGTTGATGCATGACTTGTCTTGATTCCTTGACTATTATGAGTGTGTGTGTGTGTTGATAGTGTATGACTTCAAATGATATACCCTAAAGGACTGACCGAATGTGGCCTCGAGGCCTCATCGATTGATAGCCTTGCCTATGTTGTACATGCAGAGACCTCGTAGTTCGACCAAACTTTAACTGATATAACTGACTGAAAATATGTACTTAATTTGATGATATGCAACATGTGTTATAGTGAATGTGATAAAACCTTTTGGACTGACCTACTGTAGTCTCGAGGGCTCATCAATTGATTAGCCTTGCCTACGTTGTAGACGCAGAGACCTCGTAGTTCGACATGACCAATGAATTTGATATATACAAAGAATAAGTCACGATATTATGTGTGTGATACATGAAAAACCTAAACAGATAGACCTAATGCCTCGGGGACACATCAACTGATGGCCTTGCCTACGTCCAGTCACAGAGGCAATGTATTTCGACTATCTCCATGACTGACTTGACACGACTAACTCCAACTTTGTTTTTGGGATTTTTTGACATGTTTTGATTTTTTATTGCCTTTTTGGGGTTTTTCAATGTTTTTGAAATTTTTAGGACATTTTCTTATGGTGCAATGCTATGTACAAGGTCCTCATGACACAGAACAAGGATTTTCCCCCAGTCAGGAATAAGACATACAGGATGGAGTTGGGAATGTGATGGAGGGGACCTGATGTCAATCGTTCCAAACAATGGATAAGAAAACCATTAATTATGAGTGAAAGTGAAAAGTCTAATTGGAATGATAGTAGATGAAGGAGCGAAGTTGACTACACATGGCGCCTATTTGCCAGGTTTTCACCATGGTACTTATCCATAATGCCATTGAAGTGGTTTTCATTATTGGACGGATTATTTCTCTTTACTATTTTATTGATTTTTTTTTTTTTTGGTGTTATAAAGATGCCTGTTTGCTAGGCTCTCATCAAGGTAACCATTTCTTTGTTTTTTTCCATTTTTTTTAATTTTTCCGATTAAGACATAGTTTTAAGAAGCTATGCATAGAACCTCTTTAGATGAAGGTTGTTGATTGGTGACAAAAGTGGTTCTCCTTCAGGAGTAGAGAGTTGATAGGATCCTAATCCAAAAGCTTCAGTGATAATATAGGGCCCTAACCAGTTAGGTTCAAACTTATCTGGTTTTTCTTGTTTAGCTTGATTCTTGGGGTTCTCCATTAAGACCAGGTCACCAATGTCAAAGTGTCAGTTTAGAACTTTCCTATTATAGCTGCGATGAAGAATTTTTTGATATGCTTGCAAATGATCTAGTGCCTTTTGTCTTCGTTCGTCTAGTAATTCTAACTCCTGCAATCTAGATACACAGTATTCTTCATTGCCAATATGACCTTTCAAGAATACCCTCAGGGAAGGAATTTCAACCTCGATAGGTAAGATAGCTTTAGATCTAAATACTAGGGAGTATGGAGTGGCATCGGTGGGAGTATAGATACTTGTGTGGTAAGCCCATAAGGTAGGATTAAGTTGTAGATGCTATTCATGGCTAGCGTCATTGACAGTCTTTTTTAGGATTCTGATAATGGTTTTATTAGATGCCTTGGCTTAGCCATTACCTTGTGGGTAATATGGAGTGGAAAAATGATGTTTGATATGGAATTCTTCACATAGATTGCAGACTTCTTGGTTTTTGAATGGATGGCCATTGTCTGTGATAATGGATTGAGGTACCCCATACCGACAAATTATGTAGTTTAGGATAAACTTGGATATTTGTGTGGTGGCTATGTAGGTCATGGGAATAGCTTCAATCCATTTGGTGAAGTATTCGGTGGTGGTTATGATGAACTTATGGCCATTGGATGATGGAGGGTGTATCTTACCTATGAGGTCAAGTCCCCATTGGGAAAAGGGTCATGGTGAAGCAATCGGACGAAGCTCCTGTGCTGGCGTGCATATCAAATCTTCATGTATCTGACACTTTCAAAATTTCTTTACAAAGATATATGAGTCCTTTTCCATTGTAGGCCAATAATAACCTAATCTCATAATCTTATGAGCTAAAGTAGGACTGCTAGAATGGGATCCACATATACCCTCATGTACCACTTGCAAGGTTGCTTGTGAATCTTCAGCATCAAGACATCTCATTAGGGTGTTATCTAAGGTACGTCTATACAGGGTATCTCCGATGATGGTGTATTTGGTAGACTTACGGATAAAGGTTCTACGCTGATTGTTTGACAAGTCTAGAGGTAAGATTTGGGCATTTAGATAGTCGTATACGTCTTTGTACCAAGGGGAAGTAGGACCAAAAATCATACACACCATCATAGAATCCGAGACATCATAGGAAGGGACCAACAGCTGTTCGAACAAAAACTCAAATTTAGGCACGTTGCTAGGAATATCCAATAAGGAACCCACAGTTACCATAGCATTTGCTACCCTGTTCTGAATGTGTGGTATTTGTTGAAAGGTGATGTCCTCAAAGTACTGCTTGAAACTATCAGCCATGCGCTTGTAGGGGGCAATTTTCTCATCCTTCGTTTCATAATCATCATTTACTTTTCGAACTACTAGCTGAGAATCCCCATAAACATGTAGACTCTTAATTTTCCATTGGGCTGCCATTCTTAGGCCTGTCACTAAGGCTTCATACTCTGCTATGTTGTTGGTGCAAGGGAAAGCAAATTTGAATGATTTAGGAATAGTATTGCCTTGAGGTGTAACAAATAGTATGGCTTCTCTTGAACCACGATTAGTATGTGACCCATCAAAGTATATTTTCCATTTGGTTCTAGTGTTAACTTTGAAGATAAACTCATCAGGAAAATCTGCTGACAAAGGATGGTCTGCCTTCATAGGTGCATCCGCTAACTGATCTGAAATTACTTGTCCTTTTATAGCTTTCCTCTCCACATATTGGATGTCATATTCACTAATTATCATCACCTATTTAGCCAATCGGCTGGTTAATGTTGCTTTACCTAGGAGATATTTAAGGGGATCAATCTTTGTGACCAACATGGTTTGGCGGTTTAGCATATAGTGCCAAATTTATTGAGTAGCAAAGACTACCACAAGACAGGCACATTCTATGTTACTATAATTTAATTCATATCCCACCAAGGTACGACTGATGCAGTACACTGCCCTTTCATGACCTTGATCATAATTTTGTGCGAGAAGGGATCCTAATGCCGAATGAGTTGCTGAAATGTATAGTATCAAAGGTTTTCCATCTGTAGGTGGCATTAACATAGGTGGTGTGAGTAGATAATCCTTGATTTGTTGGAAAAATTCCTGACATTTAGGTGTCCACACAAATGGTACTCCTTTCTTGAGTAAATGTTGAAATGGATGTATTTTGTCTACTAGTTGTACAATGAAGCACCTGATAGACTGTAATATTCCCTATAGTATTCTTAGTTGACCAATGCTGACTGGAGGAGGCATTTCCACAATAGATTTTACCTTCTATAGATCTACTTCAATGCCTCTTCTATAAATGATATATCCTAGAAGTTTCCTTGATTTCACTCCAAAGGCACATTTCTTTGGATTTAGTCTGACATAATTTTCTAGCCTTTGGAATATCTTGTCTAGAACCTTTAAATGATTTGTCCTTATTACTGATTTTTCTATAATATCATCGACACAATCTTCCATGAGAGTATGGACAAAGTCATGAAAAATAGTCGTCATTGCACTTTGATACATAGCTCCTGCATTTTTGAGCCAAAAAGGCATAACATTCCAACAGTATGTTCCCCACGGACACGTGAAAGCTGTCTTGTGTTGGTCTTCAGCTGCAATTTTGATTTGGTTATACCTGAAGAAACCATCCATGAGGGATAGCATCTCGTATCCTACTGTAAGGTCCACTATCATGTCAATGTTTGGAAAAGGGAAGTCATCCTTAGGACACGCCTTGTTGATATCTCTAAAGTCTGTACAAATGTAGATGCCCCTAGTTGGTTTAGACACTAGCACAAGATTTGAAATCCATTATGCGTAGTCTATGGATCTTATGAATCTGATATCCAATAGTTTCTTAACTTTTTCTTTGACCAATAAAGCAATTTGTGCATGCATTTTCCTTAACTTCTATTTGATGGGCTTAATACCTGGCTGCAATGGTAGATGATGCAATATAAGGTTTGGATCTATCCTAGGCATGTCAGCATACAACCCTGCAATGTTTATTTGTCTCTTTTTGAAGAAGTCTCAAAACTCTTGTTGTTCTGTCTTTGTCAAAGAGGCTGCAAAGTATATTACCTGAGGGTTTTCTTTTGTGTTTATGTTGACTTCAATAGACTCCTCTACTAACATCGATGACTTTTCTTGAGCAATGGGGAGAATATTCAAACCTCCATCCTTGGGTCCCTTAGAGAGGTTTTTGCCCTCGGATACGTCCTTTATTTTTACTATTTCTTCGTCCAAAGGCGCCTTTCGGTTTTCACCTAGGGACTCATCATTTTGCTCATTTTCATTGTTTTTCTTTTTATTTTCATATTTGTGACTAGAGGTGTAAATATACTCCCCAAAATATTCTTTTTCATCCAAGTCTATGGTAAAGCCAACTCATGATCCCCTCTTGGTATGCCTTCTCAAAGTCCCATGAACTCAGCTATTGCTTTGTCATTCTCAAATATGTCTAAGATGGGTGTACCTTTTTTATCCTAGTTGATAAGTTGGGGATATATGAGGGGAATTTCATCATTAGATTTATCAAATGTGGAGGCTAATAAAGTGAATATAGAGTGGTTAACATGGTCACAAAAATTTTGAACTTAGAGCTCCTTTTTGTTCTTTTTCCTATGGGTAGGTAAACTCTGATGTGGGACTATTGTAATGGCTAGGTCGTTAGAAGATGGTTCGTCAGGTGCCCAAGATGTAGGATCAAGGGTTTCCCAATAATAATGCTTAAGCCATTCTTCTTTGGACAATGGCTTTTTATTACGGGGGTTAGATGGATTTGGTATGGGTTTTATCATTTGGTCCAATTCCCCAAATAGCTTATCTAGGTTCATGGTGCTGGTAGAGGAAAGGGAATCCCATTCACAGTCGCTTGAGTCAGGGGATTCATCATAAACTGAGGCAAGTGGTTCATGAGATATCTCGATGTCTTCCTAAGCACTTACTTCCTCTTGAAATGGTGACGAAGTACTAGGAAAGCCAATTCTAAGTGGTTGAAACCCTAGCCCTAGGCCTTTCAGTCATGGTGAGATAATGATTGGTTCCGTCCTTCCATTTTGATGCAATCCTAACCCACTATGTCTGTCATAGCCTTTGCTTTGCATTATCTTAAAGCCTTTTCCATATTTCTCCTTAGCTATTTGAATAGATGGTGAGGGGTATTCATTGTCTTCCTGGTACAACTAGGAGGTAATATCATCTTGGTCCACAACTTCTTCACTTAATTCTCCCCATTTTGTCAATGTCATTGTAGGAGGAACATGAAATGTGACTATGGATTGTCTCCTATCTGCCATGGGTAAACCATATGCCTTAGGTGGAACCAGCTGACTGACATAATAGAATGCCTTTATGTGATATTCTCCACAACCCTTGTCTTGGATCTCGACCTTAGGAGTGGATAATGGTGGATTTGATGAAATGGAATTAGTAATATGTGATGGATCAATGTATAGGGATAAAGCGGATGATGAAGCTTCTTGATTAACTAGCACTTGTCATTGTGGAATTTCCCATAGGCTTGTGCAATATTGAAAAGGATCTGGATCACCATCAATCATGATCTCGGTGCCATTACATGGGAATTTAAGACACTAGTGATATGTGGAAGGTACGAATTTCATTTCATGTATCCAAGGTCTACCTAACAATAGGTTGTATGGAAGGGTGAGATCCAAGACTTGGAAGCTGGTGTTCATAACTGTCGAGCCAATTCTGATAGGGAGTGTGACAACTCCTTTGGATGATATTTCCTCATCATCGTAAGCCTTGATGAATATACTCTTAGAGGTGTCCACACATGCTTCTGAGAATGTTAATGCCTTAACC
The DNA here is from genome assembly GCA_007115665.2 of Sequoiadendron giganteum. Classification (NCBI taxonomy): domain Eukaryota; kingdom Viridiplantae; phylum Streptophyta; class Pinopsida; order Cupressales; family Cupressaceae; genus Sequoiadendron; species Sequoiadendron giganteum. The sequence goes on from CM021102.1 coordinate 449,056,028, forward strand.
AATTTTAGGGTACAAATTTTCAAACATGCTCCTCCGTCTACCAAGAATTGTCTGACTTTCGTTTGATGGACTTGGATTTCAAGATGTAATGGGTCATTATGATCGATCTTTTTTGTTGAATAATCCTATTGAGAAAATGTGGCATGATGGGAGTTGGTTAAGTATCCTACCATTTCTTCAAAACAATTGACATATAAGTTGGTAGGGATAGTTGTGCTCTGTAAGGCTTTGTCGAGAATGGATCAATGATCTGGCGATAAAGTCAACAGTTCCAAAATGGATATATGTGCTGGGGTCTTGCTCACTTGATCAAGCAGATTGTACTTAGACTTGGAAGACTATGTAGGTGGATCGGAAGAAGGACCTGGAAGAGTTATCTTAGTTTTGCATGTATTTAAAACACATTCATGATGCTTCTTAATGGTGATGGTACGGACATTTTCATTTGCAGCTCGGAGGTGATTTATGATCGTACCTGGTTTATAATCATACTTAGCATTATTATAATTGGCTAAGGTATTATTCTTAGTTCCCAAACTGGAGGCCTTTCCTTTCCCATGTTCATGTGATGGATCTATGAAGACCTTGTGATCACTCTTCTTTGTATGTTTCTGCCCATTGACCTCTATAGTTTTGTCTTCAACAAAGTCTTGTATGATGTTTTTTAGTTGTCGACATTGTTGTAGGTTATTTCCCTTTGTTTGATGGTATTCACAATAGGTGTTATCATCCCACCATGAAAATTTAAACTGTCCAGGATCATACTGTTTTGGTTCCAGAGGTTTTAGGAGATCATGTTTAATCAGCTCTTTGAAAACTACCTCAATTGGTTTCCCTAAGGGTGTAAACTCACATTTAGGAAATCTCCTCTGTGGTCATTGTTGTTGTGAATTTTAGACAAAATTTTATGTTTGATCTAGATTAATCATCATGTATTGATTAGGTTCGTAACCTCTAAGTGTGATGACAGGTCTCACATTTATGGTCTTAGCATCAACAATACCGTCATTGGTAACGTTTTTGTTTCTAGACCAGAACTTGTTTCTATCGTCGGGAGCATTTTGATGTTGAACAACTAGGTTTTTGCCTGGTACTGTAATTTCTCCTTTGTCAATAAGGCATTTTTCAAGGATGATGCCCTTTTGTACCAAGTCTAGGAATGAAGTACAACAATGTACCCTTAATTCACTTCTCAATTTTGGATGAAGATTTCCAAGGAATATAATGACTTTCTATTTTTCTGGTATCTGAACTAGACATCTACTAGCTAAACTTCTCCATCTCTGGAAGAAAGTGGTGAAAGTTTTGCCTTCTTCTTGCATGGTGTGACACAAGGTAGCTATGGTTATTTCATTGTCTATGTTAAAGTAAAAGTGTTCAACAAACTTCTTAGCTAATTCACCCCATGATCATATGCCATATGGTAGTTTAGAGAACCATTCTAGTGCTATCCCGACAAGGGTTCATGAAAATAGTCTCATCAAGTATGTGGGGTCATATGATATGTCCATGCATGTTGTAGAGAATTCTCTAATGTGATCTAGAGGATTCCTCCTCCCGTTAGACTTAGGAAAATTCGGTATAATGTATTTGTGTGGGAAGGGTGTCATGTATAGTTCTTTTTCAAAAGGACATAGATAGTTCATTTGCCTGACATAGACATGTTGTCCATCTATTGTTGAAGCATTTGCATTTGATTTTGGAGAAAATCTACTTGTGTCAAGGACATGTTTTTTGCATTGTTAGGATCAATGTAGGTGTTCTGAAATGTTCTATTCTATGACAGATTGTGATTTGGCGAGGGTATATATCCTATTTGAATGTTCTGATCCTGTATAGGAATATTTCCTATCTGAGTGTTCTAATTTGGTATAGGAATATTTCCTGTCTGAATGTTCTTATTTGGTATAGGAATATTCATGCCAACTTTGGATCTCTTACCAATAGTGTTTGTGCTAGAGGGGTTTGATGAAGTTGCTCCTGCAGTAAATTGTAAACATTGTGTTATGTTGAAAGGGGTTGTGCTTACAATTGACAATGTTTGAGTAGGTATGCCAGTTTGTATTGTTGTGGTAATTTGAGGAAAAAAGACACTTGACGCCATGGTTTGGGTTGGTTGAGTAGATGTTGTTTTTAAAGTGTGAACATCAAATTTTGGTGGTAGTGTGGCACCTTCTACTAGCAACTTGCTAGATATCATTAGGGATCATTTGCCAAATACTCATCCATAAAGGATGCAAAATCAAGATCTTGTATGACGACATCTATGTCTTCAACATAAATTTGTCCATGTGTGTCTCTAGTGGTGTGTTTTTCAAGAAATTTTTTGTGTGGTCTCTCTTTCCTTGATGGTTGGTTTCTGAAAGGAATGAAAAATATGTTAGGGTCTGATATTTCTATGTTTTTTTTTTGTTTTGGGATTTTTCAAATAGAAAGGATGTCACTAAAATTTAAGGATTCCTAAAATGAAGTAAACTAGGATGACGTATGCTAGGATGGACAGTATGAAATTTTTTTGAGTAGTCTATGACGGTAAATGATTCTAAGATGGGTAATCCTACCACCTATGGAATAAATCCAAGCAATGATCTAACTTTACCAAGGAACCTGATTGTAGGACAAAGACAAATGACAAGGTGAATTTCCCAAACTAGATTGTTGAGCTGGAAAGATTCACTAATAGGATAATAGTGACTAGGTTCAATGATAATGACAAATCGGAGTATGAACATATCCAATGACACAGAAAGTTATTATATTCTATGATATGAAACTTCCTAGGAAGTGTCCAAATGTGTTCAACTTAGGATGAATAGCACTAAGACGTATATGAAACCTAATAATGCAAGGTTTTTGAGAAAAAAAAATTCCAGTTTCTGTCCAAGGTTAACCATAAGAAAAAAAAGTGAAAAAGATAGTTTTTCTTTCGGACCAAGTTTGTAGTTTTTGAATTTATTTGTTGATAGTCAATTGTGGTTCACCTCTTAGATGCATTGTTATTTTTGATAGATGCATTTCAAGTTTCTGATGCGGTGAATTGACCAAAGTAGGTTTCAAATGTTGACAGGAAATTTGAATTTCTGACAGATGCGGTTTACTTTATGGTAGATGCGACTCACAAATCATATGCGACTTGGAAATTGGAACTCTGTTAAACTAAACCTATTGATAGACACTTGTGGTTTTTCATTTGAAAGTTGTGGCTCACAGCTACACATGCGGCTCAAAATATGACAATTGCGGCTCAGAAAATAGACTCTATGAAACTAAAATTTGTTGACAGACACATGTGGTGTTTAGTTGAACAGTTGTGACTCTCTAAGACACATGCGGTTGGAAATATGACAATTGCGACTTAGATTATAGTTGTGGTTTCCTGATGAAAATTTTTAGAACTGACTCAATTTGATGATCAAGTTTTTGATGAATACAACAAAAAAAATCACATAAGACAAAGTGTTTTCAGTTTGATGTGTTGAATCTGTTAAAACTTGAAGACAATTACAACCTAGGCTATGTTGGACAATATTTACTGAGTTCTTACTTGGATAAATCTAGCTATGCATATTCAAGGCGGATGAATAGTAGCTTGACCCCACTGGCTCCCCTCCATGTCACTCACTTATATGGGGCAGACAAACTACTATACCCATGAAACTCCCATGGCATACATCTCATCTCAACACATGAACAGTAAGAATGTAAGATGACTTCATGGGTCCGACCTGCTGCACCAACAAAAGATAGGATTTTGGAAAAAACTACAACAAGGTTTTTAGTAAGGTAATTTCATTCATGGGGAACCATCTAGTATGGCAAGAGACCATTTCTACCCTTCTCATCAGAACAGTGAGCATGATTCTTGGGTTTCCCCAAAGAATCCACTTTTATATACCAGTTGGAAGTCGCTTGGCATCTAGCGTGCTACTGGTATGAGTTGTCTTGGGGTGAGTAATTTTTCCCACCAAGAAAGGCCCAAGTTCTAGAGTCAGTAACCATTTCTCTTACTCCCAAGATTGCATGAATGCGCAAGGGGAGAGGATACTTTGATATACCGAATCGTAAGGGGTTTACAAAATGTGATTTCACACTAGACAAAGAAAACACTAGTTAATTTTAATCCAAATGACAATTATTTAATCTACCAAACACAAAAGTTAATTTTTAAAAAAGTTTAAAGCCTTCATCAACAGGTCCTGCATGCAATTGATTAGTAGTTTATTGGTTGTCTTTGTCATTCATCTTGCAGAAAAGAAAGGGTTTTGGTTTTTCTCAAAGTCATCTATGCTTCGTCTTGCAAAAACATGGTTATCCTCCTAAAACATAGCTACAAACAAATGATTAGCAAAAATTAAAGCAAATCAAAAATTACCAAAACGTGAAAAAATGGAAATTAAAAGTGAATTTTTTTACCAGGAAGATGCGTCATTTCAATTCACAAATGCTTTGCGATGTTGAAAGTCAGATTCATTGCAGGAGGTCTTGGATGTGGCTTGTGTTGTCAGATGCATCACAGTATTTCATTAGATGCGGTTCGTGACTTCAGATGCGTCGTTTTGTTAGTCAGATGCGATTTTCCGTACAATACCCACAAAACAAAAAATAGAAAAACAAAAATAGAGTCACAAAGTTTGAAGTGTGCTTCATGTCGGGTTCACCAAATGTAACACAGATAAAATGGATTGCTGCATAATAAGATGGTTAAATCTAATCTAATAAGCATAAATCTAAATAAAAAAACAAAGAACAAATCAAATGAACATATAATTAAAATAGTGCTTCTTAGCTAATCCCGAGGGTATACAACCATGAACATATAATTTATCCTTTCAAGCATTTGATTAACTCATTAAGTTAAAGCAAGAAAATAAATTACAATTTCAATTAATCATTGAAACTGAAGAGACAAACCCTTGATAAATCCATTCATAATCTATGGAACACACACAGGAGAGCAAACCATCTTAATTTTGTAGATTTGTTTCGATATCAATAATTAAAAAAGTATAGCATACTAACTTTATACAAATCCCTACCAGGGATGATTTCCTGAACACTGTTCACAAAATTCCAACATTAAAACTAACTGTACAGACTCCAAGGTTTCAAACCTCAAATTTTGACTCTACAATGAGCCGTGAAATCTCCTTTATATATCAGGAGAGCAACAAGCATTAGGCTACATTTTCAGTACAAAATTGAATTTCAACTCAAATTGAAATTGAAATTCACATTCCTTATCATTCAATAACATCGTTTATGATCGAAGGAATCAAAAAATGGTTACACAATAACCAGTCGGAGAACAAAATTCCCTACAAAGCACACATACATCCACATCCATATGATGAAATAGAAGGAGAAAACACGTCCAAAAAACCCACTGCCGGTAACCGTCAAGAAAGCACATGGCCCTAGTAAAGGCGACCGCTTTGAGTCCACACTTGAGACAACGACGAAACCACCTTTCCCCCACTAGCCTTGTCAACACAATCCCTAACAACCAGACCCGGTGCCAATGCAGTTACAGGTTCAACTGCCAGGACCTCCTCATTTACTCCCATGAGCTCAGTTAAGGTGGCCAAGTAACACTGGTAGTCTGAATCAGTGTCAGATTCATGATCATCGGAATCAGATATGACAATGGGGGATGAGAAGCATACTGGCATCTTTCTAGTATTTCTAGTAGCACCCATGGGCGCTATGGGAGTAGCAGGCTCAATCATGACTGGCAAGCTTTGGGCTCCTAGCCTCACACTCCTGCATTTTGTTGATTTATCCATAGAGAAACCAAAGCCTTGCAATATATTGGAGAAGAAACCTTCCTGCACAAAACAAAAGAAAATGCAATGCTAATTGCACGTAACTTAGTTAGCATTTGTAGAATGGCCTAGTGTGCAGGATACAATTGCTTGAAATCAATTCAAGCACTTGAACAATCAATGATTAATACAGCCATGAGTGTTTTTTGTAGGGTAGTATTGTTCGCACGCTGGAGAAAATTTCATGAGGAGATCCTCTAGAAAAGGAAAATCCATGCCATTAATGACATGAGCAACAACAAGGCGATATATGCCACATAGATGAATTGCACACCCCTCCTTTGAATTTGAACCGTTGATTCATAGCACACTTGGCAAATCAAAGGGTTGAGATCAAGTCAATGAGTATTGACAATCCACTTCAGTGCCTGGGAAAAGACATCCAATCAAAACCCACTAAGATAGGAGGTCCGAACCATACAGTAGGGCCCACATAGCCCCACTGGCCGAAAAAGAAAGACCACATGTCACCCCCTCACAGAACTCGCAGTACCATGAAGAACATTTACTTTGATCATGTGAGGTGTGTAAGAAGTCATAACTAACCCCGTTATTAATGACCATCATCGGTGAAGAGACAGCCATAGGTCACCTCCAACACCTCGGGAAAAACCCACACATCCATTCATGCCAGATGGCAAGATCTTGCAAACCTCACACCACTTTGGTGTCGCCAATAGGAAAACCTGCGAGGTCGACGAGAAGTGGCCCAGATCAGAACCTCTGATCGGACGACTAGCTAGACCTCAGATGAAACATTCGGGCGGGACCGTCCGGTGAATCTCTTGGCGGTACGAAAATACAAGTTGTCTTGGAAGAAAAATCGGAAAGCCAGGTGAATGGGGTCGGTAAAAGCACGACCCAAGAGTGATAAAACCTCACTTAAGTGACCGGTTACCCTCAATAGAAACTCACTATTGAAACATAACAAGAGGGTTTCCAAAAGTTGATAATTAAAATCACCATGGATAACTTTGAAACCCCAAAGCCCAGCTCGCATTACCAAAAAACTAAAATTCCCATCAGTGGCTTCGACTGGGGATGTATGCCCCCTGTGGGCATAGCAAGAATCCAGAATCTCTGGTTTCACAGACCAAATTACTAAATTACACAAGCCCTCTAACAGATATATTACCTTGTTCTATCAACTGGACTTGTGTGTACAAAACTTGGTAGCCCCTGGCCACCAAACAAGAGAAATCAGGGTCTACCTCTATCAAAAAAAAAAATCTCTATTTCCTAACACAAAAATAGCTTGTAGTATTCACCATTTGATGTTTCAAAATGCATGGGATAATCAATACCTTTGAGAATACTATGGTGGCTACCTGCACTTTGCCCTTGTATTGATTCAATTAATGCTTTGCCCCACCATTTTAAAAGCAACACATGACCATGATAATACTTCACCTTATCCTGCTCCTGGTCATATTTAATAGGATGGTGGCTTAGCTATACCATGAAATGGAAAATTTCATAACTTACCTGGTCTGTAACATCATCCATTCTAGTATCATTAGTTTGCATATTGAACTGAAAGTTGTCATATAGAACAGTGTACATAGTATCCTTACTTCCATCACCTAACAAAGATGATACATAGCTCTAGGAATTTCCCTCCTGGAATTTTCTATTCATGTTTGGTTTCCACTCTATGAAATTTGTCAATTGGGAGTATAGCAAGGCATTACAGAAGTTAGCAGTATTGGCTCCATCATTCCTCAGGGAATGCACAAACACATTCATCTCCGGCCACTCCATACTAATCCTTTCCTATACCTCTTCATCCATTTCTATATGAAAACTTTCAGAGAAAAATTTAAAAGCTTCAATTTCACCTTGATCATAAAAGATAGAACAATACGTTTTGGCTTCCTTGTACTTAGCACTACCTGCTAAATATGTTGATTTATAAGTGAGTATTTCAGCACAATCTGAAAACCTTTTACCGACCATATCAATACCGAAGGGAATTAACACCTCCATCTCCACTTCACATAGATAATCAAGACAAACCATAGTACCAATGTGTTCATCACTATAATGGCTAGCTCCAATTGTACTCTTCTGACCATACACATCATTGTCCTTAGATTGTTCAACATTTATATAGCTTCTCTATTCCACTGCTAATATATTTGGGGCACACTCTAGATATGCATCATCTAACAATTGTTCCTTCACTTGGGAACAAACCTGGGCTCCTCACTCCCACACAACTCTGGTAAAAATAAAATTTTGACTACATTCTCAGTACTGCAATCATTACCCTTAAAATCATAATCACTAGCTTGCAATAGAATCTCAATGACATGAGAATCACAATTAGGATTAGGAAACACAATAGGTGTCTCATACAATCCTACATCCTTTTGCCCCTTACAATCTTCAATATTCATGCAAAAAAATTGTAATAAATGAGCACCACCTGTATTTTGTGTAGATGCATTCTTGGCCGATTCTTCAATCTCTATCCATTGAATCACTTGAGCCAAATTAGCAGGCTTCAATTCCTCTGGCAAAGAACTCAATCTTGGTTCATATAGTTCACAAAATAAATCAATGCATTCATAATCATTAGGTCTTTGATCTATAGGAATTTTTATTAAGATTCCCAAAAATCTCAAGAAAAACTCATATGGTGATTCCTTCTCTTTCCTTCTCATATCATACAGTTTTGATACACAAGAAACCTGATTATCTTCACTCAAATTGCACTGGATTTCAACTTGGGTCTTATTATCATCAAACTGCACTGGTGGACTTATAATACTTCTAGCAAGAATTTTATCATCAGTTTTTTGAGTAGCTGACTCTGACATTCTATTAGCATTGGTTAGGCTAAGGTAATCAACCCTTGCAGTCGAGTGTCTCTTCATCATTGAATATTTCATATTGTTTTCAATTTCCATAGCCAGTTGGTATGCTTGGTGCAGAGTAGTAGGCTCTTTATCCCTTAATAGAAAAATCATCCTCTTGTTGAAAGCACCAAGATACACAACCAAGCTTTCAGCCTCATTTGGTCTTATTTCTTTAGGGATTTCCCTTAAAGCTCTTGAAAACCTGAGATTAAAATACAGGACCAATTCCTCCTCTTGTATGTGAATTCCCATAAATCCTTTTCTTAATGTGTTGGGATTGACTCTTTCAGTGAATTGTTCCATAATCACCCATTACATCTACAAAATGTTGTAAATGCTTAGAAGCCAATTCTGCAACTTGCCCTATATATTGAGGCAAATACTTCCTAATCTTCTTAGGAATTGAATTAGGGTAATCACTGATACCAACAAACATAAAAGGCATATACCTTTGAGTTACAAAACTCCCCAAAGGGCTTGATACAACGTGTTCCTTTCACATATTTATGTCTGATCTTACACATGGGAGACTACTCAACAACATATAATTATCAGGCACATCACTTGTTATCTCAACTAAGAATTTATTAGTGACTGACAATAGCATGCCTTGCTTTCCAAGATTTTATGCAATACAAACATGTTTCCTAAATCCTTTTACATTTTGTACTACTAGAAGTATGGTAAAACCAATCATTGTTCCCCTTTGTATGCTTGACATATAATTTGGAACCATTTTTATCCTTACTCAAAAACACCCATTATCATTAGAAATAGTGAACTATTTTAGTTTTGATGAAATACCTGGTAATTGTTTGCAGCATGTATCAACCTCTTTTCCAGAATATAAATAGCACCAATCTAGATCTGTTTCTTCCTTTATTCACTGGTTCTTTAGATAGAGTTGCCACCTCATCAACAGAGCACAATGTTTTAGAAAACTTTGACAGTCTGTTCTCTAAATCCTGCTAGATTATGGGTTTCATTACCCATTACAGAGTCACACTATACCATCAACAATATCTTTCACAATCATAATCCATTATCGGGGAAGTCTAACACTTATCTTCACTTTGACAACAAGTTCTGGATAAGCACCTCCAACCCCTATGGTTCCTTTATCTTCCTTCTCTCTCTCTCTTTTTTTAAATTTCTCAAAAGTTCTCGCCAATAAAATCATCCTTCAATGAATAACTTCTAGAACTCCTAAATCCTTTGCTTATAGGAAACCATATACCATAAGATTATCAAGATTATTTTGAACTACCTCCTTCTACTTAGGTTAAAAACATTCACTATGTAAATTCAGAACAACATATCATTTAATATGACTCTATAACCATTCGCAACTGGTGATTTAGAAATTTTCCCCAGTAGGAGAAATAATTCAACACTTAATATGACTCTATACTAGCATCGTCTGCAACCAAAACTATTGAGTGTGTCCCCAGCAGAGTCGCCATTATGTTGATGTTTTTTCCCACATAGAGATTATTGTTCTCTAAGAGGTTGCCAACCCCCATTATGGATGACTGCAAAGGCTAGTGGCCAACTAAGAGGAGTTAGTTATAGACTGACCTCTTCTACACTTTTGGTTGTTTAGGACCAAGGTGGGTAAACCTAAATGTGTTCATAAGAATTCCTTGTAATTGGTAAGAACAATTTCTATATACAAATAACAATCCCTACACACTCAAGGGGATAGTCATTATTCTTGGTATTGGCAGACCAGAGAATAATTACATGCACCAAAGAGCAACAAGATTGACTAATTGAAAGCAAGAATTTCTTCCCTTAGGAAGACAAGGTTTAATATGTGGTTATGTTCAGCATTTGAATCATCATGCTTAGAACTATAGTCTTACACCAAAGAGAAAGGTTGCCAATAGTATTTAGTGCCTCATCCATTGGGCAACAAATTCATACAAAGTATAATTATGATACTATGAACTTATCTTCATGTAGCCTTACTACCATGAGATATTTCATTATATTAAAATAGTGCTTCTTAGCTAATCCTAAGGGTATACATCCATGAACATGTAATTTAGCCTTTCAAGCATTTGATTAACTCATTAAGTTAAAGCAAGAAAACAAATTACACTTTCAATTAATCATTGAAATTGAAGAGAGAATCCCTTGATAAATCCATTCATAATCCATGGCACACACACAAGAGAGCAAACCATCTTACTTTTGTAAATTTTTTTCGATATCAGTAATTAAAAAAGAATAGCATACTAACTTTATACAAATCCCTACCAGGTATGATTTCCTGAACATTGTTCACAAAATTCCAACATTAAAACTAACTATACAGACTCCAAGGTTTCAGACCCAAAATTATGACTCTACAATGAGCCGTGAAATCTCCTTTATATATCAGGAGAGGGACAAGCATTAGGGTACATTGTTAGTACAAAATTGAATTTCAACTCAAAGTGAAATTCAAATTCACATTCCTTATCATTCGATAACATCGTGTATAATCGAAGGAATAAAAAAATGGTTACACAATAACCAGTCGGAGAATAAAATTTCATGCAAAGCACGTGCACATCCATGTCCACATGATGAAACAACAGGAGAAAACATGTCCAACAAACCCACCACAAGTAACCATCAAGAAAGCACATGGCCCCAGTACAGGTGACCGCTTCGAGTCTGCACCTGAGACAACGATGGAACCACCTTTCCCCCACCAGCCTTGTCAGCACAATCGCTAACAACTAGACCCGGTGCTAATACAGTTACAGGTTCAACTACCAGGACCTCTTCATTTACTCCCATGAGCTCAGTTAAGGTGGCCAAGTAACACCGGTAGTCTAAATCAGTGTCAGATTCATGATCATCGAAATCAAATATGACAATGGGGGGTGACCAGCATACTGGCATCTTTCCAGTATTTCTAGTAGCACCCCTAGGCACTATGGGAGTAGCAGGCTCAATCATGACTGGAAAAATTCAGGCTCCTAGCCTCGCACTCCTGCGTTCAGTTGATTTATCCATAGAGAAACCAAAGCCTTGCAATATATTGGAGAAGAAACCTTCCTGCATAAAAATAAATAAAATGCAATGCTAATTGCACGTAACTTAGTCAGCATTTATACAATGGCCTAGTGTGTAGGATACAATTGCTTGAAAGCAATTCAAGCACTTGAACAATCAGCAATTAATACAACCATGTGATTTTTTTGCAGGGTAGTATTGTTCGCACACTAGAAAAAATTTCACGAGGAGATCCTCTGGAAAAGGAAAATCTGTGCCATTAATGACACGAGCAACAACAAGGTAGTAAATGCCACACAGACAAATTGCACACCCCTCCTTTGAATTTGAACCGTTGATTCAGAGCACACTTGGCAAATCGAAGGGCTGAGATCAAGTCAATGAGTATTGACAATCCACTTTAGCGCTTGGGAAAAGATGTCCAATCAAAACCCATGAAGACAGGAGGTATGAACCATATAGTAGGGCCCACATAGCCCCACTAGCCAAAAAATAAAGACCACATGTCACCCCCTCACAGACCTCGCAGTACCATTAAGAACATTTACTCTGATCGTGCGAGGTGTGCAAGAAGTCATAACTAACCCTATTATTAATGACCATCGCCAGTGAAGAGACGGCCATACGTCACCTCCAACACCTCGGGAAAAACCCATACATCCGTTCATGCCAGATGACAAGATCTCACAAACCTTGCACCACTTTTGTGTCGCCAGCAGGAAAACCTGCGAAGTCGGCGAGAAGTGGCCCAGATTAGAACCTGCGATCAGACGGCTAGCCAGACCTCAGATGAAACATTTGGGTGGGACCAACTAGTGAAACTCCCGGCGGTATGAAAATACAAGTTGTCTTGGCAGAAAGACCGGCAAGTCAGGTGAATGGGGCTGGTAAAAGCATGACTTGAGAGGGATAAAACCTCACTTAAGTGACTAGTTACCCTCGATAGAAAGTCACTGTTGAAACATAACAAGAGGGTTTTCAAAATTCGATAATTAAAATCACCATGGATAACTTTGAAACCCCAAAGCCCAGCTCGCATTACCAAAATACTAAAATTCCCATTAGTGTCAAAATGGTGACAAAACACGTGTTCAAAATCATCAATCCTTTAAGAAATTTAGCATATATATACACTTGTAGTTATTCTCCTTTGAACAAAATTTAAAAAACTTGAAATCACTTTACTGCTAAATTTTTAAGAAATTAACTTGTTGTTTTTCTTCACTTTTCAAAGAAAATTTTCCTAATTATCAGTTGCAATCGCAATGTTGATAATCAAGCTATTATTCTTGGAAGTTTGGTTGATACTATCAATAAGAGATTCATGAATTGTGATTACTCCTTCCAAGTTTTTACCATTTTCAGAATTTCTAGCAACTGCTCCAGTCTACACTCAACTAAATATTTTACCTTCCAAAAGGTGTCCAAAAAAACATTCTTGGACAGTTGAATTTTTATTTGAGCTACTTGCAATTCTTGGATTCTTCTTCTGATGACTCCATCTGGATCCTAAGACATATCAAAGTTTTTACCAATGTCGTTCAGTTCAGTCTCAATCTAATCCAGCTTCTCCTTATAATTGTTGACTGCATGAGGCCAGCGAACACAGTAGTTGTAGATCTTTGTGGCTGAGTCAATACACTTCCTTAATTCATTCATCTTCTTTTTAAGCTTAGAAAGAGATATTTTGAATTTCTCTTTCAGGTGAGAGATAATTTCACCTTCTTCTTTGCCTTTGACTTTAGAGCCTATTGATTCTCTTCTACATTCAATCATTTCTTCAAGTAGAACATCTTTTAGAATTTCCAATCTTATCTTGCAATGCTCAATATGAGCATTCAGAACTTCCAAAATTAAGTCTTGATCATAAGATGGTCTGACTGACCATAACCTTGCAATATCTTTCATACCACCTAGGCTTTGGATAAGTTGCTGGAGTTTCTCTTTTGATAGATCTTCTTCTTCTTGACTACCTTTTTTAATACCAGAATCATTTTCTAGTTGATTCTCAGGCTCTTCATTGGAATCTTCTTCCAGATTTTCCACAACTTCCTTCTCTTTCCCTTTTCCTTCAATCTTGGGAACTTTACTTTCCAGAGGGTTGTATTCAATAATCTCCTAACCTCTCTTTTTTCCTCTGACAGAGCTACCGGAGGAGGAACCAATTTCCATTTTCCTCACGAGAGGAGAAATAATGACTGATCCACATTTCATAAGCACATTTTTACGAAAAAATTCGAATTCTGAATCCCAATTAGATAGACTCTTAGCATAAGAGTAGATTTGGGTACATACTGGTTTATTCGATGTCCATTCTACATTGTCAATTTTTGGCAATGAATTCAACAAGTACATAACCAGACAAATAATTAGGGTACCAAAGTTGAATGGATACCTCCATTCTTTTGTCAATTGGACATTTTTCAACATCTAATCTTTCAATAATCTACATAGGTCAAAGTCTCGACCTTCAATTATCATCTTATGAGCAATGTATACAACACCAATTGATGTAGCCCCTTCTTAATTTCGGTAGAATATTTTATAGGTTATGCCATGCGTGATGTACTTTGTGATGGGAAATTTGATTGTTGCTATCAATAGAGCTCTTTGATCTCTAATTATCCCAGTTAGGGTTTCTACCTCCTTGTTCCAGATAGATTTCTTTTTAGGAACAACACCGATTTTGCACAATCCAGTTAATTTCTCAATCACTTCTTTTGAGATTGTGTAGGGTTTATCCAAAGTTAACACATCATCATGCAATCTGTTCAACAAGAATTTTACAAGTTTTGCATCCGCGAAGTATGAAAACTCTTTCCACATATCCCGATTTTCATGCTTGGCTTTGTTTAATTGATTCAATTCATTAGGAAGCAATATATTTATCATAGATCTAATTTTTCCACTATTGTACTAGTACAATGTGATCGATCCTTTTATTTTCTCCATTTTTCACATTTTTAGGGTTCACAACTATACACCGAATTATATGAAGGCATGAAGGCATAGCTACAAGTTGGGATTTTCTAGAAATGAAATGTTAAAGGGTTGGAGATGGTTTGGATAGAATTTTCAGACCTATTATAAGGTTTTTGAATTTTTTTCAAGGTGGTTTGTGGTTTGGAGTAGTTATTTTCAATAAACCCTCTTGCATATGAGCCAAAATTAGGCCTCTAGGATAGCGAGACAGTCATTTTTTGAGGGTTTCTTTCCAAAACAACCTCATTCTATTTTTTGATATGCTTAAGAAGGCCAAAATGGGTTCTTTAAAATGTATATTTTTTTTGGATATTCAATCTGGTTTAAAAGATACACCCGATTTTGTCTATGTGGAACACTGTAAGCAATTTGTCTTCTTGAGTATGAATAATGTAGTAATGAAAGAACCAGTCTTCTAAGACTATTTTCTTGGCTTAATAATTTAAATTCTATGATGCTCAAGGTTTGGTAAAGGTTAAATAAGAGTTTGGTGTCTTAAAACCTCTTTTTGGTGTATTTGGAGCTTGAAAAACCATGTTTCATTAAAGTAAATTTGTGAATGTTGAGCATGAAGGCATAGCTACAAGTTGTGATTTTCTACAAATGCAATGTTAAATGGTTGGAGATGGTTTGGATAGAATTTTCATACCTATTATAAGGTTTTTGAATCATTTTCAAAGTGGTTTGTGGTTTGGAGCAGTTATTTCCAGTAAACCCTCTTGCATATGAGCCAAAATTAGGCCTCTAGGACAGCGAGACAGTCATTTTTTGAGGGTTTCTTTACAAAAACAATTCATTATATTTTTTGATATGTTTAAGAAGGCCGAAATGGGTTCTTGAAAATGTTTTTTTTTTCAGAGATTCAATTTGGTTTAAAATATACACCCGATTTTATCTATGTGGAACATTGCAAGCAATTTGTCTTCTAGAGTATGAATAATAAAATAGTGAAATAAATAGTGTTCTAAGAGTGTTTTTTTGGCTTAATCCTATCAATTCTATGATTTTGAAGGTGTGGTTAGGGTTTCATAATATTTTGGTGTCTTAAAACATCTTTTTGGTGTATTTGGAGCTTGGAAAACCATGTTTCACAAAAGTAAATTTGTGAATGTTGAGCATGAAGGCATAGCTACAAGTTGGGATTTTCTAAAAATGAAATGTTAAAGGGTTGGATATGGTTTGGATGGAATTTTCAGACCTATTATAAGGTGTTTGAAGTGCTGGAAAAGTGGTTTGTGGTTTGGAGTAGTTATTTCCAATAAACCCTCTTGCATATGAGCCAAAATTAGGCCTCTAGGACAACATGACAGTCATTTTTTTAGAGTTTCTTTACAAAAAAACCTCATTCTATTCTTTTATATGTTTAAGAAGGCCTAAATGGGTTCTTGAAAATCTACTTTTTTTGGAGATTCAATCTGGTTTAAAAGATACACCCAAATTTGTCTATGTGGAACACTACAAGCAATTTGTCTTCTTGAGTATGAATAATGCAATAGTGAAAGAACCAGTGTTATAAAATTATTTTTTGGCTTAAACCTATCAATTATATGATGTTCAAGGTGTGGTAAAGGTTAGCTAATATTTTTGTCTTAAACCTTTTTTTGGTGTATTTGGAGCTTGGAAAACCATGTTCCATTAAAGTAAATTTGTGAATGTTTAAGTGATCTTGCAAAAATCTGTGTTTGTGTCTTTGAAGACCTTTGAAGCCCATCATGATCTGCATCAATCATCTCCATTTTTTTCTTGCTCAGAGAAAAATGAACATATAGAAAAATAGTGCAATTATATTGTGAAGCAGGTTCTGAAAAATGAAAATGTAAAATGCTTGCAAGAAAGGATAAGGATATGCAGAATATTACAAACCCATGGTTTTGGGTTTTTGGGTTGAGCCCCAAATGTGGAAGGATTTATTTTTTTTTCTGAGAAGTGAAATATCATTCCAAAAGTCTTACACTCATTTTTCTGAGAGCTCGTATTTGTAGTAGGAGTCACGGGTTTTTGAAAAACCCTAGATCAAGGACAAACCCAAAATTCCATTGAATAGAGCCTACGACCATAATCATGGAGCCATGAAGGAGGCTCAAAAATATAATAAAGAAAATTTTACACTCTGTTATTTTTTGAAATAGAAAAAATATTCTAGAGAGGTCGCGACCAGGCTATCACGAGGAAAGAGAAAAAATGCAGAAAAAAAAAAATATTTCATCATTTGATCAAACCAAATATGGAGAGTATGATTTGTTTCATTTCTTTTGCTAGTCAGCTAAGTCTAGAGAAGATGATCCAAGATAGAAGGGTTTCAAAATAGGGATCCATGGTAGAAACAATACACCCATTCATTCGTATCTATTGAGTCCAAATCGAGCTTGTTTTGACATAAAATTGAGGTAAGATACAAAGAAATGGCGCATATAAAGTTACTCAACTTCTTGTTGTTCGAAGAAATGTGAGCTCTAGAAGTGCTTTGATGCTAGGCTTAAGAAAAGCAAGGCGTCGATAGAGTGAAGCAAGAGAAAATGCAAGAGAATCCAAGAAGGAATGTCTTTGAAAATGCATTCAGATAAGTGGAAACAAATGATAAACCATGAAAGCTTTAACTGATTCAACCTCAACAGAAATTTTTGTGAAGAAAACTCTCAAAATTAGTGAGAAAATTGACAGAGACTCCTTCAGAAAGCTCGAGGTTTCAAACTCTAATGATGGTGGCATGTGCAAGGAAAGGGAGCTTGAAAAAACCAAGTGAAAATGAGAGTTGAAAATTAGGGCTTGGGTATTTTGTTCTAACTCATTATAGCAAAAAAAATATTGATGTGAAAAAACTCAAATATGTTTAATCATTGAATCTTGTAATACTCAAACAAATTTAGAAAACAAAATGCATATATTTTATAATAAAAAATACTATTATCTATTAAATTTATTAATTTCTATGTTTAGTTAATAATTAAAAACTATTGATGTTATTTTATATAAAATAAAAATATGAAAAATATCTTTAACAATTATTAATTTTAATTTTAAAATATATATAAAAAAATATTTATTTAAATAAAACTAAAATGAATATAAGTTAAATATATAATTTAATCATTAAATTGTGATTTTAATTATTATAATTTAAAAAAATTGTGTGATTGTGATTGTGATTGTGATATTACATTAAATTCCTTGCACCCTAAGATTTTTTTTAATTAAAATAGATCTGCCTCTTGCATTTCTTCTAAACCATTCATATTATTATTGCGAAAAATAAACTCTAAATAATGATTAATATTCAACAGATTAATTTTTTTATTATTTATTTATTTAATAATATTTTACAAATTAAATAATACAATTTTTAATTGAAAAGAAGATAAAAATTCCATTTAATTCAAATGTTATTAATTCTCAAATTTTAGATCAGACTATTATCTTCATATTATCCTTCAAAAACATTTTTTATCCTTTACTGAAAAATTTTAAACATGGGAAATTTTGTAGATGATTGAATGTAGAAATGAGGTGTATTATACCATAAAATGTACAAAAGGGATATAGTTGATTTTTTATGCCCTTGCAGTCACACCAAGGGTATAGGGTTGAGGGTCCAATGTATAGGCTAGAGGGTATAGGGGTTGAGGGATTAGGGTTTAAGGGTTGAGGGTAGAGGGTTGAGGGTTTAAGGGTTGAGGGATTAAGGGTTGAGGGTTGAGGGATTAAGGTAGAGAGTTTTCTTGGGTTTAATGGTTTAAGGGTTGAGGGTTGAGGGTAGAGGGTGGAGGTCGGTTTAAGGGTTTAGCGTTTAAGGGCCAAGGGTTGAGGGTTGAGGGTTGAGTGTTTAAGGGTTTAAGGATTGATGGTTTAGGATTGAGGGATGGATGGAGCGAGAGATGGAGGGAGAAGTGAGGTAGAGAAGAGACTTGAAGAGGAGGGAGGGACAAAGATATATGAGGGTTGAGGATCCAATGTATACTAGGGTAGAGGGTTGAGAATTGAGGGTATAGAGTTGAGAATCTATAGGGTTGATGGTTTAGGGTATTGGGTTGAGGGTATAGGGTTGAGGGATTAGGGTTGAGGGTAGACAATAGAAGTTTTAAGGGTTTAGGGTTTAAGGGTTTAGGGTTGATGGTTAAGGGTTGATAGTAGAGAATTTAGGGTATAAGTTTGAGGGTATATCATTTCAATATTAGGGTTGAGGTTCCAATGTATAGGGTAGAGGGTATATGGGTCGAGGGATTAGGGTTTAAGGGTTGATGTTTTAGGGTTGAGGGATTAGGGTAGAGAGGGAGGGATGGATGGAGTGAGAGATGGAGGGAGAAGTGAGATAGAGAGGAGACTAGAAGAGGAGGGAGGGATAAACATATATGAGGCTTGAGGATCCAATGTATAGGGTAGAGGGTTGAGAATTGAGGGTATAGAGTTGAGGACCTATAGGGTTGATGGTTTAGGGTATTGGGTTGAGCGTATAGGGTTGAGGGATTAGGGTTGTGAGTAGAGGGTAGAAGGTTTAAGGGTTTAGGGTTGATGGTTAAGGGTTGAGGGTAGAGCGTTTAGGGTATAGGTTTGAGGGTATATGGTTGAAGGATTAGGGTTGAGGGTCCAATGTATAGGGTATAGAGGGTAGAGGGGTTGAGGGATTAGGGTTTGAGGGTTGAGGGTTGAGGGTTGAGGGTTGAGGGTTTAAGGGTTGAGGGTTGAGGGTTGAGGGATTAGGGTAGAGAGTTTACTTGGGTTTAAGGGTTGATGAATGAGGGTAGATGGTATTTGGTTGAGGGTAGAGGGTAGAGGTTGGTTTAAGGATTTAGGGTTAATTAAGGGCTGAGGGTTGAGGGTTTAGGGTTTAGGGTTAATTGTTTAAGGTTTTAAGGGTTGATGGTTTAGGGATGAGGGATTAGGGTAGAGAGAGAGGTATGGATGGAGTGAGAGATGGAGGGAGAAGTGAGATAGAGAGGAGAGAAGAAGAGGGAGGGACAAAGATATATGAGGGTTGAGGATCCAATCTATAGGGTAGAGGGTTGAGAATTGAGGGTATAGAGTTGAGGACCTATAGGGTTGATGGTTTAGGGTATTGGGTTGAGGGAGTATAAGGTTGAGGGATTAGGGTTGAGGGTAGAGAGTGGAAGGTTTAAGGGTTTAGGGTTTAGGGTTTAAGGGTTTAGGGTTGATGGTTAAGGGTTGAGGGTAGAGCATTGAGGGTATAGGTTTGAGGGTATATGGTTGAAGGATTAGGGTTGAGGGTCCAATGTATAAGGTAGAGGGTATAAGGGTTGAGGGATTAGGGTTTGAGGGTTGAGGGTTGAGGGTTGAGGGTTTAAGGGTTGATGGATTAAGGTTTGAGGGTTGAGAGATTAGGGTAGAGAGTTTACTTGGGTTTAAGGGTTGAGGGTTGAGGGTAGAGTGTATTGGGTTGAGGGTAGAGAGTAGAGGCCAATTTAGAGATGAGGACCTATAGAATTGATGGTTTAGGGTATTGGGTTGAGGGTATAGGGTTGAAGGATTAGGGTTGAGGGTAGAAGGTTTAAGGGTTTAGGGTTTAGGGGTTTATGGGTTTAGGGTTTAGGGTTTAGAGTTTAAGGGTTTAGGGTTGATGGTTAAGGTTTGAGCAAAGATAATTTAGGCCGGTATAGGTTTGAGGGTATATGGTTGAAGAATTAGGGTTGAGGGTCCAATGTATACTAGGGTAGAGGGTATAGGTGTTGAGGGTTGAAGATTAAGGGATCTTTTGATGTAAGTGAAATATAGGCAAGCAATTGAAGGCCAATGAATATTGGGGAAGGATTTTTTTTTCTAACACCCCTAATCCCTTAACCCTTAATCCCTGCTAGATCAAAAATTAGGTGCTAACCCGACACTAAATCAGGTGCTAGATCTAGTGCTAAAAATAACCATGAAGGGATGATGACCCAACATGAAATTTATACAACTTCCCAAAACTTAATGAAACCTTGGAAGTTCACTTAGGAATCACAAAAACATCCCAAATCCAAAGGAAACTTGTCCCCAAAGTCAAAAAATGAAGGAAAAAGCGAATCAAGTGAGCACGGACCAAGTCAATAGGAACAAGGCAAAAGGCGGAAAAGGAAGGGGGGGGACTTTGCCTCTCCCCAGATTTGAATGCCCCATGTAAAATGAGGGGTCGGGCGCAATGTTTATAAGCCATTTTCCATTAATGGAATGCATTGATTTCTTTGTATGGTAGACCTAGGCTAGGTGAGATGTGGAATCTCTCACTCGTTTGGATGCTTGGTGAAGGCCCAAATGAAGAAACTAAGTGCGGAACCTGCCATGTGGGAAAAAGCTAGGTGTCAGTCGCCACTCAGCAGTGAAACATGAGCGAAAACCTGAATGAGGTGACCCGCAGTTGTGGGTCTGCAAGGATTGGAGGATGCCATGGCAACTGACAAAGGGAAACCCGTAGGAGCATTCCTGTGAAAGAAAAATACTTAGCAAAAATTAGGTAGGTGAATTTGGTCAAGGGAATTTGATTGTTTGAAGGCACATGACCAATTTGGGCTTTGAAAAAAGGGCACACAAAATGAGATAGAAATAAAGAAGCCTGTCAGGAACAAAAAGAGGGGGTTCCTACATTCGGTAGACCATGCGTGCAAAATATGCACAATAAGGTCCTATCCGTTTAGTTGAAAATGCATCAAATATATTGATCGGGTAGTGTTCAAAGGCTATCTGTAATAGGAAACATCTTGAATAACTCTCTTAGATTTTTTGAATATTTGGAACAGTTGTAAAAATAAACTTAAACTAAAAGTCTATTAAAGTTGAAAGCATAAAGTTGTCTAGGATAGAAGGCATGAAATTATTAAGCTAGAAAGCATGAAATTATTAAACTAGAAAGCATGAAATGATTAAAATAGAAATCATATAAAATATCTAGAAGAAATGATTTCAATAAAACTATAAAGTTTAAATGACAACAAATATCAACTAACATCTAACTAATAATAAAAAACAAACTAAACGACCTAGAACTGATAACTAGAGTGGGAGCTCCAAAATTTTAGATAAACAAAACAAAAGATTATAAACTCAACTACAACCTATAGGAGTAACTTAATAGAGCTTGAAAAATACAAATCACATTCATTCACATTTATCATATACTGAATAAAAATAATATAATTTAAAACAAAGATACTTATCTATCCTACGAAATTCCCCTCAAGTGGCAAACTCTCGGGTATGTTTACACTTTAATTGAAATCACATGAACATTTGTATTCTTTAAAATTAATCCATCCATGCTAATTCCATTGCACGAAACTAGTAACATGGAATAAGACTATCAAATATTATTTTATTCATATCAAAATAAAGTGTAACATAGATACATAGTTCAAAAGCAAATTATGATATAGCATAACAATATCTATTATTCATTGTGTCTGGCAATTACATATATATTAAAAAATTGCTAACAAAATCCTATATTTCAGGTGGTGAAAGATCACCAATGAAAATGTCTTCTATCAAAATTCAACTAACTAATGGAATGAGTTCCATAATTTTCATAAACATATTAGAGGCTTAGAGTGAGCCATAAAGTTTATAAACATAAAGTAAATTGAAAGAATTTAAAAGACTCGTTAAACTATGCACTCCTAAAAGTCTGACGCCTAGACTTCTAGAGCTTTATCTTCAACTGTTTGAAATATTCTTTAATCCCACTCATTCGTGCATAGTGACCTATAAAAACTAAAAACTATACCATTATGCTAACTCTGGTTAGCTTATTTCAATTGATTTCAAGAAATGAAGATTATACATTTTTTACAAAAAGTAAGCAATTATTAATCCTAAAGATCAACAATTGGAGAGGTAAAAGTGATTGGGAGAAATAAGGAAGGGTATTTGGCTTATTATTTTCATGAGGTTATTTATACCTCATCAAATTTCTTTAGGTTTGATCATGGTTTCATCAAGGATGGTAGGCTCACTCATAGGTTGAGGGATGTTATTAAAGGAAAATTTTTGCTGTTCGTTTTACCTTGAACTTTTGATAGGATTTGAAAAAGAAGTCTTCTCTTGGTTTAATAGGTTCCATCGACTCTAGCCAAAAGAAATATAATGAAAATTTTCCATGGGAAGACAAAGGGTTAAAGCCACTATGATGTACAATAAATATTTCATCATCAAAGGGAAACTTTAAGAATTTATGTATGACCGATGGTACTAATTCCATGGAGTGTAGCCATGGGTAATCAAGATTCACATAGAATTGTTCCAATGTTGAGATGATGGAGAATGAGACATCTAATTTTTTTAGACCTATTTGTAAATGAAGGGTGATCGATCCCATTGTAGGTCATGCAAAACTATTATGTGTCTTTATCAATTCTTTCAGTTTGTCATATTTTTCTTGATAGAGTTCATGCACAAGTAGGAATTATTCGATGATCACATTCTCTCCATAGATGGGATCAATTAATATCCCATTAGTGGGATTATAATTGATTCAGTTGGATATATAAAGAGGACTGTTGGCTTCATTTTTAATAATATCCTTGGATGAGGAAGCAATGTCAAGAGGCCTTTTAGTTCGGCCCTTATGAGGTTGAGTTTCAATTAACACAATCAAACCTTTTTCAATAGTATACATAGGACTTTGTTGAATTATATCCATATTCTCATCATTTGTGTCAACATTTATCATATCATTCATTGTATTTTGACTAGATTTTACAAACGAAATATTATGATTAGGCATATGCTTTGTAAAGATTTGCAAGTTTTGGTTGGGAGAGGCAATGGACTTATTTCCTTGATCATTAACACCTCTAATTTGAAGTCGATCAAAATCAATGAGGTCTTGAACAAGATGTTTAAGATGCTTACAATGTCTTGTGTTGTGTCCATTTTATCTATGATAATGGCAATAAGCACTCAATCTAAATTTTGGAGGTAAGGTGATCATATTTTTTTCTAAACGTTGTGACATTGTGCTATAAAGGGTATTGGGTAAGGGAGTGAATTGTCTACTCGGATCCCCAAATTTCAAAGGATTTGTCTTCCTTATAGAAACCACTTGGGTATCTACATGTTGAGTTGGTTGAGGAGGATTTATTTGAAGGAAGCATTTATTCTGATTTCTAAAAGGTTGATAATTATTTTGGTTTGTGGATTCAGACTTCTCAAGATGGCTAGAGGTGGGTCTTGTTTCATGACTACTAACTGAGTTTTGATAATCAAGAAGGGTAGTACACAAGTGCACAAAGGAGGGGAAATTCCTCATGGTAAGATTATCTTGTATCTTATTTTACGAGTTCTCAAGGAACACACTCTAAAGGTGAGGGTTGAGAATCTTTACGTCAATTTGGGAATAAAGCGATAGGTAGCATGAAATAAAATCAACAACCTTTTCATCATTTTTTTCTTAGATCTCATCAAATTGGCTAAGGTGATCTTAGGGATCATATGCACTTTGAAATGGTTTATAAATGCATCAAAAATTTCTTTGAATGAACGAATTGATTTGTTTGATAACAAAGAAAACTATTCTAAGGTGGTATCCTTAAAGGATCTAGGGAAAAACTTAGCCAAGAGATTATCCTCAAGAATGAAATCACTACATATGGTGGTATAAGCAGAAACATGGTTAGAAGGATCTCCTTTCCCCCCATATTTCTTGAATCTATGCACCTCTATACCTTGTGGCATCAACATTCAAAATATCTCCAATGATAAGGGGTTACTTTTGACATAATATGTAGGTTGGCCATTTTGATTTTGGTTTACGGTGGAAACTTACTATTGAAGGGATGAAAGGGTTTGCAAAAGTTGATTTATGAGAGGATAATTTTTTTCATTTTAAGATATAGGTGAATAAGGTGGATTTTTGTATGTGTTCAAAGGACAAGTGAATGGAATTATTATAGGTGGTAAAGTGGTAGGAGATATGAAATTTTATGCCACAAAGGTACTAGGGATTCTAGCAAAAATACCCAAGGAAGGAATCACATTACTAGTAGGTTTCATTGTTGTTGTAACTTGAGGGTTGGTATAGGTAGGAATAGAGGAAATTTTTGTGGGAGGAGGGATTTAAATTCCTCCTTGGCTTGGTACATTGTTCAAAGGTAAGGCACAACTAGTGGTTGAGGTAAGGTGTTTTCCAAAAAATTGAACTATGTTATGCACAAGGTCAACTCCATCTTCACTTTCAAGCATTTTATTTATGATAGGGATATTATTGGTGGAAATATTCCTCATACTTATTTGATTTTTTAGGTTTTTTAAGTCTTTGTGAATTTCGATTATGTTTTCTTGTGGAATACTAGTTACCATTGTTTCAGCATGTGTCACAGTACCTAAAGGTAGAGAGTTGTTAAGGGTATGGTCCATACCTAGTGAACTAGTGTCAACACTAGTAGTGAAAGAGATAGATAACCCAAGATCCATGATGATTGTTCTATCATAGGATGACATGAGTCTCAAACTTTGTCTCACTATAGTATTAGCAATAGGACACCAAGTAGAAAAACTCATACAAGGGACAATCAAGGAAATGCAAGATATAATGAACACAAGATAAATGCTATTCTAATTTTGATTCAAATTAAATTAAGCTAGATGTAATGAATTGAAGAAAATAGAAACTCTGTAGACTGAAACAAATAACTAATAGCAGCAAATAGAAACATAGAAATAGAGAATTTAATGTTGGAAAATATATTTTAAAATATAAAATTGTACTAAATCACCTAAAGTGGCATATGAGTTCCAATTAGGGATTTTCTAGGGTTTAAATGTTGAATAGAAGTCACCATAGAATACCTAGAAATAAGGAAAGATCTCTTGTAATGGGACTAAATCACCCAAAGGTGCATATGAGTCTAAGTTTACAAACTTTGTATCGTTTTCAACAATTTTTTTGTGAATGTTATGTTTTCTAGTTTGGATGATATCTAGACTAAGTGAAAATGTGGATTTTAGATGAATTTCAATGATGCAAGATGCAAAAATGCAACCTATATGCACTTTCACTAATGCAAGATTTAGAAACCCTAGAATGTCAATTTATTAATGCAAACCCTAATGCAATGTTAATGCAAGATAGATCAAGGATGATGATGTACTCTAAATCAAAATTAAGATGTTCTAAATGCAATTTCATCAAAATGAAACAATGAAAATGGGGGGAGATGATTTCTATCCTTGAAGAGATAGGGTTCCTCCTATTTCACTATCTTGTTTCACTCAAGGAAACCCTAGAGATCTCTATCCAAGGATGAAATGAGGGAAAGGGATCTACTGAAGGTTTTCCTAGGGTATGTTTAATGACTAAAAGTGGGTTCACCACCAAGCTAGGGCTTGAAAATACATGCAACATGCAAGACCTAATTATAAAACTTAATGATATGCAAGACTACAATAAATGACCTAAAAATGAATGCAAAATAAAATAGTAAACTAAAAGATCAGAGATGTGCACCTAGAAACCTATAGAAGCTTGAATGGGGCCCTAAAATGTTGAGAATGTTGAATTTAAGGCCTACTGGAACTCATATTCCAATTTGGTTGATTTAGTCCTAGATTAGGGCTTCTACGAAGGAACAAAAATTTGGCAAAGACAATTCTAGAAATCCTAAAAACTATGAATTTTACTATATTGGGACTCATATGCTAGAATTGGCATATCAGTCCAGCTTGGAATTTTTAGAGGATCAAGATCTGAATATGCTCTTCAATCTCTCCTTTGTCTTCTTAACCTAGTTTTTGGATCCAAATTGTTGAATTCTTGTTTGTAGGTGTCCTTCAATGGTCTTGTAAATAAGGTGGAAACATTGATGACTTTGCACAAATGACAACTTATTTCAAATATTTCTCCTTAGAGGTTCTTCAACCTAGATCTATAAATCACACACTAAAGAGAGGGAAAAATGTTTTTTTGTTAGTGGAAAGGGGTTTGCCTTGGTCAAACCCCGTTTTGTTAATCAAACCTTGTAATGAAAATAAAATGAGATAAATGATAGATGGATGGAAAAATTGAGATGTTGCAACTCACCTAACCCTAGAAATAAAGTGTTGCAAACATGTATGAAGTGGCTCCAATGGATGTGGATCTTCACTCTTTCTTGAATGATATTGATCTTTAATTGAATGCTTGCTTGAATCATAAAACCCCACATCACAATTATTATCTCAAAAATAAACATTATGCATGATGACTTTGACATGATGCTTGATAGTTGAATAATGCTCAAAAAAACTTGATAATCAACTCTTGAAGACTCATGTAAACTCTTGAATGCTCTTGTGATCTCCGATTTTCTAGAATGCATGAATACTTGAAAGCTTAGATTATTAGGAGAAAAATGAGTGAAATAACCTTGTATTTATACTTGTTTATACCAAATTTCCTAAAATTACAACACTCAAGCTGACATCAGATCTAGGAGGAGAAAATACCACCAAGAATTTAAATTTAATTTAATTTTAGGCCACACAAAACTCATATGCCAGAAGTGGTATATGAGTCCCATTAGGCTAGGCTATGGGACACACTTTTCAAGAAATGCTTAGATTCATGTGAAAGCAAGATCGGTGACCCAAAAAATTAGGTGGGATTGATATGCCCAAGGTGACGTAGGAGTCCCAGATCACTAAATCTAGGCCATACAATCCAAAAAACCCTAAATTACTATCATATGCTGGTTCATGTCAGGATTATCCTTAGAAAGAAGCATTAATTAGGGCTTGTGGATGCAAACTAAGGCCAAATAAGGCATAAAGAAGCCCAGTTAATAATGAAAACTATAGATTAGTGTGAAAGTGTGGTACAAAACTTTACAACACCGTAAATAAAGTATAATTAAGTTTATTTAGTTTGTGAGGGCCCAAGGCCTAATGTGAACATGTTAAACACATAACAACACTAAATCAAGGAAAAATTATGCTTACTGTAACAAGGAGGGCCTAAACAAGCATGAAAATGTAGAGGGATACATTTTTTGTTGCCACATTTATATTATAATACATTATTATTATAATTTATATATGTATTAACATATCTATTTAAAATAATCCATTTACCAATCTTTACACATATTTTTAAATATATATACATACATTAATATACATATGTATGTATGTATATACTATTTAATTTAATGTGTACATATATACATATATATATAATTATCCTAACACCTTATAATACATATATCGATAAGTATGTACACATAAAGTGAATGGGTATGTGAAGGTTCATCATGGAAAAGCCATGCCCTTGAGTGGTGATGAAAATTAAAAAAATTAGAGTTTGACAACTTGACGTAAAAATTTGAATAATTTATGTATATTATTTCAAAAATATGTAAGAATAGAATCCGTAGCAAATTGAATTTAGTTTCTAAACTACTAGGTTTATTTTTTTTTTTAAATCTATTTGTTGAAAATTTGAATTTTCAATGCAATAGTACTTAAATTTTAGGGAAAAAATAAGAAGTAGGTGTCTGTCTGACCACCCTAACCACACTTAAATGATAATAATTTTTTATAAGATTTTAGATATAAGTAGAGGACTCATGTCCGGATATGATGCATATTTTTTTGTATTTATTTTTCAAGTAAATAATTAATTATGATTTTTTTATTACAAATTTTAAAAAATATAAAAACTTGTATCTCTAACCACCTTAACTTGGTCAAAACTTCATGAAATTCATTTTTTTTTTAATCCTATAGCATGCAAAGAATAGAATGTGACATATGTTTCAGATTAAAAAAATGTGGTACCATTTGAAAGCTATAGATCTTTTTCAATCAGCCTATCAATCATGACTTTAGTCGTAATTCAAATAGAAAATGAATAATAAATATTTATTAAATTCAAAGCAAAGAATAATTTATATTGGTGTAAAGATGAGAATCTCCTTTAAAATCCCTTTTCGTCTCATCAATTTTGGGTAAAAAAAATTCGTCGGCCACATGGGCCATCATATCACTTACATATCGCCACTTTTTGGCCCTTCATGATCTTGCACATGCCCATATATATTTATATATATATCCACTCAATTTTCCATATGTATGGTGTATCCATGTATGAGTATATGTAGGTATTTTTCCCTACTTATGCTCACACATGTATATGGTCATATACATGAGTTATCATATATATATCTATACATTTAAGTATATTTGTTGGTGTCATCCACCTCCCAGGAGCACCATATGCCAAAAATAACCTTCATGAAATAGAGAGAAGCACACAATATATTTCACCATAAAAGAGTGAATAAAATGAGATGCTAAAAATATGTATGATACAGGCTTTTAAATCCGTGAAATAGGTGACGGGTGGGAAAACTACCTACACAAGAAAAAACCACCGGGTAGATTATATGTACTAATAAACTATTCTACCTAAGTAAACTTAAGTGGATAAATGGTAAAAAAACATTTACTCTAACACCCCCCCTTAAGTGCAACTTAGGGAGAACTATTATGAAAAAATGAAGATGAAGTATGGGTCCCGGATACACAACCATGTTAGTTAACCATTTACAATACATAATGAAATCTCTCACAACCAGAGAAAAGGAGAAAAAACCTGTGGGAAAAATCCCTCTCCAAAAGAGATAAAAGAAGACAAAAATTATACATGGATGGAGGACTTAATCACACCCCCAAGGACTACATACACCATGTATATAAAATAACCAAAAGCCCCCCCCCATAAGAGGGAAAGAGAGAGACTATGTAGCCCCCCCACAATGTGTAATCACCTATAAAATGGTAAGTGCCTGAAGAAAAAATGTGATCCAATGTCAACAAACAACTTGTCTCCCTTTTGGAAGTAACAAAACCAAAAACAAATGTAGGTATGATTTCCATTTTGGATAGGAAGTAGCAAGTGAAATCCAAATCTAGGATGAAAATGTCTCTAAAATATTCTCATGTATCACCAAGACCTTGGAAGATGATGCCATGAATATAACGCCCCGCCACGCAACCCTAGAGGAAGTTGCAAACAACTACTTAAACAGGATAATTTTTTTTTTTGTTTAAGAACAATTAATAAGAAAGTTCACCAACTAAGGTTACGAGATAGAGGTTATATAGAACCTCAACAAAAAACAAGAATATAAACCATATCAATTATTTAATCAAGAATTAAGCACATACATTCCAATTAAGATAATTTACATCAAAGCATAGAGATAACTTTCCATTTCATTAATCACAATTAATCAATAAGATTACAACTCTCATTCCCCGAATGAGGTAAGTCCAATAAACATAATTATAATTACAACTTCCACCTCGATAACAACTGAGGGGTAAAATGATACAAAATCCATTGAAAAGAAATAAAGCAAGAACTGATACTGAAACCCACGAGCTCTCCAAATGGAAGTCTCATCCACAAGGACATGAAGAAAGAACCCAATGGATTTAGGTGCATTCCACCCAACCAAGTGGAACCCAAAGGCCCACCCCCCATGCTAGGAGATAGTAACAAGGAATCCTAGCCAAGACCAACACCTCTAGACACGGGCTACATCATAACTGTACCAAACTGAAACAACCAATAACAAGTACAACACATGTACAACTCGGGTACAACACAAGTACAACTCAAATGCCATGCAAGTACAACACGAGTACAAATCTACATGGTCACATTGCTTCCAAAAATAAAGCAGATCAAGTATGTTAAGAGAACCATACACATAATAATCAAATACCAACTATGGTCACATCAGGTATGTTAAGGAAACCATACCCACAAAACAAGTACCAATTGTTGTCCTAGACAGAGTGTCATCACACAGCTCGTCATGAGTTACACACTACAGATCATCAGGATGGTGGCCTCAAAGCGATCCCTGGCCCTAATACTTGTTAATGCATAGTCAAATAACTTTCGTATAGACAAGATAGATGAACTTGCCTCACGAGGCCTTCCCACCCATCCCAAGCCTAACCGAGCACTTGGGTCTATGAGTGAGGCATCATTATCTTTTTAGTGTGAAGTACTACCCAAACTACTAAGTACATTGATTTAGTTATCACTTAATTACACCACTTCTGAAGGTTACCCAATCTTACCTCTTTCGGGCTCTGGCCCCTACAAAAGCCACTCTTCTACTTGACAACACACATAACATCTAAACACCAAGGGTACAAAGTGCAACAAGCAAGATAACACAACTACTCCTTTCTCAGGAGGCAGCACAAACTGAAACGCACTCCAACACTGGAGGCAACAAAGTCACTCCTGACAAGGAGGCACAACTCACGTAATCCACTCCTAAACCAAGGAGGTACAAAACATCCCCATTCATAGAAACCGGGTAAATAACTGATAGTGTATTATGCACTACCCAAGGGATTCAAAACAGGTTGACAATATGACACGACAACCCACATAACCAGAGACCTCATCTGGAAGACTTGCAATTAAAAGACACTTAACCCATTTCCCAAACAAGAATACGAAGGGAAAAGAATTCACTAAAGCCCCATGAAATAAACTACCTTTGGATATTCTAAATCCATTTCAGATGCTAACATTTAGTACTTATTGCTTTAAGATAATCTGAGTTAAATATCGACTCTTTCAATCGAAGAATGGAATTCAATCAAAAGTTCAATTTCACTAATTGTTTCAATGGTAACAAGTAATCATGTATCTTTCTACGTTTCAGAATATAATGTTTAGAAATTACAATAAGTTTATTGTGAAATAATTTATTAAATAATCTCAATGCTAAGCACATTTCTTGTCAATTCTAAGTTTAACCTTTCAAAAATACATTTAAACTTTCAACTGATAAATTGAATTAAAACTACATAATTTAATTCTCACATGTACAATTAAAATATAATCATCGTTTTAAATCAATATTTTTAGAACATGCCACAGTGAAAAATATTTAAAATTATAAAATTCATTTACCAAAATAAACCCTTCATATATGTGTATATCAAAATTACACATATTTACTTATTTAATTAATAATACTCTAATTTTATAAAATATAATATTAAATATTAATATTTTAATATTATATAATATAATAATACTCATTTATATATTTATATTATACTAACATTATAATATTATATATTATAATATTAAATATTAATATCTAATATTATAAATATATAATACTAAATATTAAATAATATATAAATAAAATAAATATAAATAAATATAAAAAAAACAAAATTAAAACACTCACCACTTACCTCAGTCCACGCATCGATCTCAATGGGTGGCCACCTTGGTTCGTGGGCCATGCACCATATAGGGTTGGCCGGATGTGTTTACACACAGCCGACCCCCATTAATGGGGGTGGCGACTGTGTGTAAACACAGTCGTCCACTCCGATGTGGGCAACGATAGAGGGTAAAGGGAGTGGGGAGTGGGGAGGGGTGCACTGGGTGCGGCTCCCTCCACTCACCTCCCATGGGTGTGGTGGGGGTTGAGCTCCCAACGGCCTCCTCAAAAAAATTTCAAAAAAATTAAAACCCCAAAAAAAATGTGACTGCATTTTTTTTTTTAAACTGCGATTTAAAAAAAAATGAAATTTGCCCATTTTTAATTTTCGGATTCTTTCAATAATAACATTTTAAAACCAACATGAATATATATATATATATATATATATATATATATATATATATACATTTTTGGTTTATAGGGCAGAATAATTTGAGAAAACCAGAATAATATGAATATAAGAATAATCATTTACACTCAAAAGCATCATTTCTTTTTGAAGAAAATTAATTTTAAAGAGGGTCTCCTTGCTAATTTGGAGAACAAATTTCCAACTTTGCTTCATTTGCATTCAAACAACAGAATTCCAAAACTCTTTCCACAAGATCTTTAACCATTAATATTTAAAAAAATTCAAAACTCAAAAGCAACCATTTAAAAGATTGAACCTGATGTTTTTTTTTTGAAGATGATAGGAGATCTTGATGATGACTTGATTCCCTCTTCAGATCCACAGGTTCTTCAAGCTTTTCCCAAAACCCACAAACTTTACCAATTTCTTCCTTCTCCTCCTAATTTAATCTTTTCCAAAATTCCATGAATATCCAAATTGTGAAGCAAAATTCAAACATAAGGATAAAACCCTAAAAATCCTACAACCACCCTCATAAATTTATGAAAACAAAAAATAAAAAATATCTCAATTTTCCTAGTTTGAACTCAAATTTCCCAAATTGACTTTTTAAAACATTTTATTTCATTTTCAATTCCAAACCAAATATTCATGAATTTCGAAAACGCATAATCTAATTCCTTTCAACACAAATAATTTAATTTAACACAATCTAATTTAATTAAATTAATAAAATAAATCTTAATCCAAGATTAAATCATTTTATTAATCAAATTAAATTAATTAGTAAATTAAACAACGTTTCTAACATTATAACCCAATAAATAAATCAATAACTTTATATACATAAGGCAATTAATTACCATTTTCTAACTTGGAATTAAACTGAGACAATGCAAAGAATCATAGGGAACTCGCAAGCGAGTGATGCGATACCGTCCTCTTCACCAATACAGTAGTACTAACTGACAAATCTAACATACTAGTATAATTCAAAGCATAAAACATCTTTAATTCAAACATCCATAATGTTAATTTAAAACATGACATAAAGATAACATCATATTAAAATACCATCACATCAAAAGATAACATTAATGTCGCTTTATAGGTAGGGAACAAATAACAATCGAGTACCACAACAAAGGTACTAACAGAAAGTACAACAAAAGAGAACAGAACACTATTCGATCCAAAGGACAAAACGGAGGGGTATTACAATGAACCAATCAAGACCATGCCCAATCACAATAGAAGGTGAAAAAAAAGGTACCACTGGAAATTGATTCTAAAAATTCTCCAGAGACTGAGATGAAGTGACAATAGTTGTACCACAACTATCATCAAATAGGAGGGATATACCTTCAAATGTGTCTTCCATGTTAGAAATATGAGATTCTATGAAAAATGAACCAATGTCTAATAAATACGAATCCCAACAAGAAGACTTGATGAGATATTGGTTGTGATAAATCACTAGACATGCTCAATAAATCACCAACAGAAGATGAATGGTCCTAATGAACAAGAATGATAGGAGCCTCAATCAATTACTTTTCACAATGAATCACTAAAGGTGAAGGTACATCAACTGACTTTGATGGAGAAGAAGGAGCATCTGAAAATTCAAAGCATTCCAAAACTTCAAACTCCTACATAGAAGCATGATCTAAGATATCCTATCTAAAAAATGAAGAGGTAGAAGACAATATGAAATAGGATCATCTAGGAATAGTTGAGTATTAGGGTCTCCATGTATTTCTCAAATTTTAGTCCAAAAAATATGAGGACACTAAAATGATCAATATACATTATAATAACTCCTAGGACATGATCCCTTTTGCAATTCCATGCAAATTTCTTACTATCAGTACCAGGATGGGGAACTAGATTATACAAATGTGGAAACAAATGAAGCCATCTGAGATGTTTTATGATACCATCTCTCCATTGTTTATAGTTTCCCCTTTTCAACATAATCACAACAGGATGAAATGAAAACCCCATGATAAACTATGAAAAATCTCCAAGAATAAAAGGATATTAACCTTCAACAATAATTATAAACTCCCAAATGCTATAAATGAAGCCTTCTCAAAATACTATAGGAAGCAATAATGCAAAATAAGGGTTGAGAATCTAAAAAAATTGAGAAAAAAAAACCTTACTGGGTTCTCGTGCCAAATCACCAAGCCAGATCTCAAATCAACTCACTAAGCAATCCCAAAGAGCACACAAGCACCAATCTGTGACTCTTGCTCACACCAAACTAATCCACTGCAACTCTATTTCAGGAGCGAAAAAATTCCCCTCATAGAAAATGTGGGATGATTTTCCCAAAGACAGTTTCAAAAGAGTTGGGGCCCACCTCTAGTTTGTTATACAACAACATCAAAGCCCTAAATATTTATGCAAACCTTTTTAAAAAATTAAAGCTTGATAAAAGACAAAGGAAGAGTTTTAAAAGGCATTAACATTGGCTACTAATAGAATGTTGCATCATGGTATAAAATTCAATGCCTCCTCACAACACCTAGCACAACAAGGAAGAAATCCTCCAAAAACCATGCACAAACTGAAATTGTAGCCTTCAAATTGATGCCTTCAAAAAAATAAATCGGGCTTTCACAGAGAGGAAAATTGCTTGGAAAACTAGAATTTGCTGCCTTAATAGGTAGAATGCCTCCAAATTTAGCTTCTAATCGAGAAAATCGTACCTCAAATACTAGACACACAACTTCAAGAAAACACACAACCTTTTCTTAAATCGCGCCTTTCAGTTTCAACCTAATATTTCACAGCCTCTAACTAATGAATCGGGCAGTCAATGAATCAACCCAACGCTTGGAAAAAAAAAGGATTCGCCAAGGAAAAGGATATGCTTGATGCCTCCAACAAAGGAAATTACTTCTGTGTGAATGAAGAACCTCTAGTGAAGAAGTGAACCTTCAGTTTGTAGAGCCTAAAACAAGCAAAAAATGTGTCGTCTTAGCAAGAATGTGCCTCTACAAGAAATTGTGCCTCTAAGCCTTCAAATCACAACCCGCAGATTACATGGCTAACAAAACATTGCACACCCTAACAATTAAAGTCATAAACAATGGAGAAAATGTCAATAGATGGAGACTAAAGACCTAATGAATGGGAATTTTTTGGAGGTGAGAAGATATTTTTTGGGGGTTGGCTTGTGAATACTGTAAAAAATAATACCTGCAAATGAAATAAAACTCGGTCAAAGACCCTTCAAAATTATAAACCTCACTTTGATGGAAAAAATGCATCTCTTTTCAAAATTCTGTAGACATGTAGACCAATGTTTTAAAGACATATAAATGTGAAGCCTATAGGCACAGAAAATGAAATAGCAGGCCTACACTATAATACCTTGCACTACGTCAGGTATCCAATAATAATGAATTAATACAAGTCATTGGTCCATGAATGATCCCACATTCATCAATTTGGCCTCTCCTCCCTTCAAGTTCAACTATAAGTTGAAGGCTTCTCTCCTTCAAACAGACAACACATCTTGAGGTAAAGTTACTCTCTTCATTTGAGAATCAATCTTGCTCTTCATCATCTACATTTGAGAGCATCTACACTATAGGCAACTTGAGCTCAAGAGCATCTCATTGTCTATCATCTCACTAAGCTTCTCAAGGATTGGGAAAGGGCTCTTTCACATATTCAAAGAGCACCAATCCATCATAGAATAGATATCTAATATGTTTTCTTGATTTCAATTGAGTTAATTAGCTATGTCATTAATCAAGCATGTTAGATTATTCTATGAAGATGTTCATTATTTGTGCTATTTAGAAAACTAACCATACTAAAAGCAAGTGTGTATGTTGATAGGTTTTCTAACCAAATTTGCAAGTTTTCACCATCTAAAAATTCAAATGCCCATACAAGAGCTCCCAATGTGGCACAGGAAAAGGAGGACGCTAGAAAAGGAATGGAGAAATTCGTAGCTAAAAACACCTCTCCAATCTACAAATTTCAACGGCTCTTCAACATAAAAATGGTGGCAAAAAAATGGCTTGTAGAATAAATGCCCATGAAAAGATAAACATGCCCTTTAGAGGAATGATTTTTGACATCTTGTGCCAAATCGTGCCCTCCAATAGGTAAATTGGCCTTCAATAAAAAAATCAAGCACTCAGGAGACTCTTCAAATTTTCTTCAATGTAGTTCAAACAACCATCATTGGGAAAAAATTCGGCAATCACAATCACCAAACCATAAAAAATGTTCCTAGCAATCTTGAACAACAAGAAGATGAAGAATAGAAATAAGGAAATTTTAAAATTTAACAAATTTCAAATGCAAAAAAAATTGTAGATAAAACAACCCTAGAGATTAAATGTATTGATAAACTATTATTCCTAAGTAAACTTAAACAAGTAAATGGTAGAAACCATTCACTCCAACAATATATATTTATCCATTCATATATATATATTGAATAAACCAAGTACATCATCTACTCAATACAAATATTTAATCACTATGGAACAAATCATCTTAAAAAACATAGAGAAACACAAACAATTACCCAGGAATTCCCATTAATCCAAAACTATGACCAAGGTTAACTTATCGACACTTAGCCCAAACTGACTTGACAAAGCTTGTCTAACCCAAATCATGAGTGTGCATTATCTCAAGTAGGCACATTAGCGGTTTCCACACCAATTTACTGTCCCGAGTGATACTTGTAGACATATAAAATTTCCTTCATAATCATTTTCATCTATTGTGAGACTAATTCCATTATCTACATAATCATACCTCTCATTGCATGCTTCATGTGATCATTTGCATATCACCATACTCTTAAAACCATTTGCATATCTCATCGATCCATTTAATTTAAATATATTTGCATAATCATAACTCATCCATTTCATTAATCATAAATCCATGATCGTTATATTCATACACTAAATCATATTTCTGTATTCATAAATCCATTATCCATTTTATATGTAATTCATTTTATATTCATGTATAACCATTTCATAAATATTTATCTCTCATTAAATTATTTATAAATCTATAGTCATTAAAATATTATCCATTAATCATTGAAATATTATATTGGTTATCCATAATCATTCATTCATTGGCATAAATCATTAATCCATGTCACTTCAATCATTTGCATATCATACATTAATATATTTTCATATCCCATTTATCCAATTCATTAACATATTGCACATATTCATTAATTTAGTCATTTTATCTATTTACCATTTGCATGCATTTTTATCCACTACAACCATTTGTCCCACATTTCCCTCCTAACTTGAATTCACCTCGTGAATTCAACTATAAAAGCATGTGTTTTCAACACATTTGAACATACATGGATTGCAATCTTATTCTGATCTCATCCAATTCCGCAGAGCTTCTTGTGCTTTTGCTTGTAAAACTGAGACCAAATGAAAGATATTATTGAAGAGGATAACAATGGAGTGAATTTCTTGTGAATTCATATGTGCTTTTCATAGTTTAGATTTTTTATTGCATATGTTTTCATTTTAGAGAAACTTCATTGATGTCATGCTGAAAGGTTGATTTGGGTTTATATATTT
Organism: Sequoiadendron giganteum; assembly: GCA_007115665.2. Classification (NCBI taxonomy): domain Eukaryota; kingdom Viridiplantae; phylum Streptophyta; class Pinopsida; order Cupressales; family Cupressaceae; genus Sequoiadendron; species Sequoiadendron giganteum. The sequence continues at coordinate 449,093,885 of CM021102.1, forward strand.
AATCATTTAGCTCTTTAAATTTTTCAACATTATATAATGGTGACCCTATAGTCCAGCATCTCTATCTTCCAATAAATCCAACATCTGGTTTTAATTTCTTTTTTAGTGAATAAGAAAAAAACTTGTAGTTTAGCATCTCTATTTTCCAATAAATCCAAGATTTGATTTAATTTTTGGTTTCAATTAATTTTGTGGTACATGTTTCTTCATCCAACATCTCTATCTTCTAATAAATCCATTTTGCATACTTATAAATTTTGATTCAATTTTGTTGAGGCTATAATAATTTGTGAATCTTAGAGCATGTAGCTAGTAATAGTCATTTAAAATTTCTCTTTTTGGAATAGAAACTAAATTCTCCATCCAACCCATGATCGTCATAACTTGCTGGAGAAAGATTTGAATTTTTATATTGCAAGCCTTCTTCGGTTACACAAGACAATTCAGGGCAAGATCAATATCAGAGAAGCATCCATCAACTCAACTGCTTGAGTAAGATCACTCTAAGAACATCCACAACATGCTCATTGTCCTACTCAGCGATTTCATAACTTGCATATGCTTATCATTTCACTTTCTTTTATTACATCAAACAACACAATTTTATTTCCTAAAATATGATTGAATCAGAAAGGTAAATCTGAAGTATGTTGGAAAGGATGGTGAAGATCGACTGTCTAGATATTTGCATGTTTGTTGATTAAAATAAATATTTCCATTGGTATTTGTAATTGCCCAGATGTCTCATTCTAGTCTGAAATCTTGGTTATTACAAATATCATTTTGAAAAACAAGTTTTTGAATAATTAGTTTTTGTCAGTTTTAGTTGATTTTTGGTAAGTTTCTAATTTTGGTTTTAATTAACTTTGGTTTAGATAAATATTAAATTTACATCAATTTTAGTGATTAATTTAGATTAACTTTAGTTTGATCAATATTAGATTAATTTTAATTAACTTAGATTTTAGTTAATTTTAGTTTAGATTTAGATTTAAATTAATTTTAATTTAGATTACAAATTTTAGTTAGATTTTTAATTAGAATTAATTTTTTAGCTTCAACTTTTTTTTTAGATTTAAATTTAAATTTGGATTTAATTTTTAGTTTAGCTTTTAATTTAGCTTTTGTTCTTGATTTACCTTTTAGTTTGATTTAGATTTAGCTTTTAACTTTAATTTAGAACTCATTTATAATGTAGATTTAGCTTTTTAATCTAGATTTTGATTTCTAATTTAGATTTAGTTTTTTTTTCATTTAGATTTGATTTTTAATTTAGACTTAATTTAGAATGTAGATTTAATTTTTTAATTTAGATTTAGATTTAATTTTGAATTTAGATTTGGTTTTAATTTTTAATTAAGATTTAGTTTTTAATTTAGACTAAAATGTAGATTTAATTTAATTTAGTTTAGATTAATTTCTAATTTAGATTAGTTTTAATTTAAATGAACTTTTAATTTAGCTTTTAATTTTAATTATAATTTTAGATTAGTTTTTAATTTTAAATCAACTTTTAATTTAGATTAGTTTTTAATCTAGATTAATGTCTTCTTCCTTCATAGTTTAATTGTTGATTTTGTGGCTAATCTTGGGCTTCTTGTGTAGGTTCGCATGTTAGAGATTTGAAAAGTGAAAATATAAACATATGTTTAACAAATATTTAAAATTAAAACTACTAACTAATTTGGTGCAAGATGCGGTCAAAGGAATGCGATTTGAAACTAAGTCTTTTCATTTTATTAGATCACATTTTTTATTTGGTGTTTAAAAATAACGATTGTCTCCTTTCACTTAGATTTAACTAGGAGGACAATGACCACTATTTGTTATGCTTGAGATGGTAGGAAGTATGCTCTCACCTTGTGCAAACTTGGTGATTAGAAACCAGACCCGTCTATTTTTGTTTTTGTAACACCCCGCCATGCAACCCTAGAGGATGTTGCAACAACTACTTAAACAGGTTATTTTTTTTTTTTTTAAGTACAATTAACATGCAAGTTCACTAACTAATTCCAACAACCTCTAAGGTCATGAGATAGAGGTTATATAGAACCTCAACAAAAAACATGAATTAAACCATGTCATTTAATTACTAAATAAATTAAACCCATACATTCCAATTAAGATAATTTACATCAGGCATAAAGATAATTTTCCATTTCATTAATTCATAATTAAATATTACAATTACATCTCTCATTCCTTGAATGAGGCAAGTCCAATAAATAAGTTTATAAATACAACCTCCACCTCGATAACAATTGAGGGGTAAAATAATACAAGATCAACTAAAATGAAATAAAGCAAGAACTGATATTGAAACCCATGAGCTCTCCAACTGGAAGTCTCGTTCACAAGAACATGAAGAAAGAACCCAACAGATTTAGGTACACGCCACCCAACCAAGTGGAACCCAAAGGCCCACCCCCCATGCTAGGAGATAGTAACCAGGAATCCTAGTCAAGACCATCTACCTCTAGACACAGGCTAACATAAACTGAACCAAACTATAACAGCCAATCACATGAACCTCAGAAGTACAACTCATATACAGCTCAAATACCATGCAAGTACAACACAAGATCAACACATGTACAACTCAAGAACAACTCTACATGGTCACATTGCTTCCAGAAATAAAGCAGATCAAGTATGATAAGGGAACCATACACACAGAATTAAACACCAACCATGGTCACATCAAGTATGTTACGGAAACCATACCCACAATAAACGAGTACCAACTATGGTCACAAAAAGTTCCATCACACAACAGATCATGAGTTACCCACTGCGGATCGTCAAGATGGTGGCCTCAACCGATCCTTAACCCTCATACATACTAAAGAAAAATCAAAAACCAATTGTTGTCCTAGACAGAGTGTCATCGCACAGCTCATCATGAGTTACCCATTGTGGATCATCGGATGGTGGCCTCAACCGATCCCCGACCCTCATACTTACTAATGCAGAATCAAATACCTTTCATACAGACAAGATAGATGACCTTGCCGTTACCGGCCTTCCCACCCATCCCAAGCCTAACCGAGCACTTGGGTCTATGAGTGAGGCATAATTATCTTGATTAATGAGAAGTTAGTCCTAATCTTCTAAGTATTGTTTTAGTTATCGCTTGATTAAACCACTTCCGAAGGTTACCCAATCTTACCTCTTCCGGGCTCTGGCCCCTACAAAAGTCACTCTTCTACTTGAAAACACACCTACCATCCAAACACCAAGGGTACAAAGGTGCAACAAACAAGATACCATGACCTCTCCTTTATTAGGAGGCAACATAAGTTCAAACCCTCTCCAAACACTTGGAGGTAACAAGGTAAAAAAGTCACTCCTGACAAGGAGGCACTAATCACAAAATCCACTCCAAAACCAAGGAGGTACAAACGTCCCCGTTCATGAAAACTGGGTACTAACATAGACACAACCTCATGCACTATCCAAGAGAAATCACAATAGGTTGACATCACAAATGACAACCCCCAACCTCTATGGTCCTCTGGAAGACTTACAATAGAAAGGTACTTAACCCATTTCCCAAGACGTAAACACGAAATACATATTCACTGAAGACAATAGAAAATAACTACCATTGGATATTCTAAATCTATTCCTCATTACATTACGTAATTCATTACATCGATAAAACTGAATTAAGAAATCATCTTTTCAGATAAGGGAGAAATTAACACTAATATTTGATTCCCTAATTTCTCTTAATAAAATAAGCATTTCCAACCATTTAGAAAATAACATTTTAAATAAATAAATGCTCCCTCTCTTCGACAAAATCATTCCCAACCAATTAACTTATCTTAAATAAAACAAATTATTTAACATCCAATACAATATTCCATCTGATATATTATTCTAAAATAAAACCAATAGTTTGATTGAGAGTACAACATTTTCATTTTCACAATCACATTTAAGTCATGCGATTAATTTAGATCAATGTTTAATTCCCTCAATTAAACTTAAAACATACTATTGGAAAAATCAATAATTTCCCTTACATAATTAATTTAAATCCACAACTCTAAATAAACATGCTTTATATTAATATACATTAATATTTTAATATTATAAATTATAATATAAAATATTATTTAAACAACATTTTGCTATTATAAACTACAATATATAATGATCATATATATTTTATTAATAACATATATATTAATATTTTAATATTATAAAATATAACATAAAATATTATTAAGAATATTTTAATATTATACATTATAATATATATATATAAATTCATTTTTTATTATTTTATTATATTTCCCTCGGGCCGCGCGCGGATTAGGGACACACGTTTATACCCTTGGCCACAGTTTTCTTTATGGTGGGCGCAGACTACTGATAGAGGGGGGAAGAATGGAGAGGCGGTGGCATTTTGGTGGGGTGGTGGCTGTGTGTAACACAGCCGACCCCTACCATGAGGGGTGACTGTGTTAACACAGTCGTCTCCCTAAGCGGGTGGTGACTGTGTTAACATAGTTGTCCCCCAGCCTTGGCAGCCATGGCAGTTTGAAGGAGTGGGGGAGGAGTGTGCTTGGTGCGGCTCCCTCCACCCACCTCCCATGGGGGTTGCAGTGGGGTCGAGCCCCCAGCGACCTCCCAATGCAATTTTTATTTTTTATTTTTAAATTCCTTTCCAAAAAAGCCTGAGGGTTTCTCAAAGTCTGCGCCTCACACAAGGGCACTAAAATTGTCATTTTGATAGCATATATATGTATGTATATATATATATATATATATATATATGTATATATATATAACTATATAAGTATATATACATATATATAAATTTTAATAATTCTTCATTCAAATTGAGGAATAAATTTGAACAAATCATTTATTTTTAGTCAAGAACATTTTTATTTTTAAAGAAAAATCCCATTTTCAACCAAAGATCTTTCCTTCTAAATTAAATGCAAGATTCAACCTGGGTTTTACTTGTAGATCAAACATAGACTTGAATGTTTTCAAACAACAATTCTATATAATAAAACAACTGAATTCAATGAACAAAGAACCTGGTATCCTTGAGTTTGAGGAGGTCTAGATGGTGCCCAGCTCCCTACTTGATTCCCTCCTTAGATTCCACCAATTTTCACCACTTAAATCCAACACCCACAAATTTGAAACAAAAATTCTTTCTCTTTCCAAATTCCATCCTTCTCCAAAAATCCATGATCCAAAATTTTGAAGAGAAATTCTAACACATAAGGATAAAACCCTAAAATCCAACAACCACCCTCATAAATTCTACAAAACAAAAAATTAGAAAATATCTCAATTTCTTTAATTTTTGAATTTCAACTTTCAAATTTGACTTTTAAATCAATTTTCTAATTTTGAATTTCAACCAATATGCATAAATTTCCAAAATGAATAATTTAACTTATTTAAACCTATAAATTTAATTAATTAATAAAATAGATTTAATCAATGATTAAATTATTTATTAATTTAATTAATTTAATAATAAAATAAATTACATTTCAGCATAATTCCCAGAATAAATTAATCCACAACTTAAATACATTAAGCTATTTAATTACCCTTTTCTAACTTGAAATTAAATAACGAAGAGAGGGAACGATATTCAAAGCAACACAACCCAACAAACAACAGATGACATACTAGGACTAGGGTGATGACTTGGCACGGAAAACCTAGCTACTATCTCCCAATCAAATACCGTGGGGTATTGAACACACTCCAACTTGTGAAACCAGGTGGAGTCAATGTTCTATACCTGTCAACCTGCAAATCAAGTAAACAACAACATATAATGTAACCAGCATAAAATACACACCGTGGAGAGGAAATCATGGGATCACAGGGGGCTCGCAAGCGAGTGATGTGATACCATCCCCTTCATCAATACGCTACAACTAACTGACAAATCTAAGATACTATTATAATCCAAAGCATAAACATCTTTAAATTCGCACATCCATAATGCTAATCCAAAACGTGGAATAAAGATAACATCTGAATAACCAGAAACACATCAAAGCAACATACCCACACAAGGACACACTATCCAACCAGAAGGAAAAACAGAGGGTTATTACAGTTTTTACACCTTAGAGGAGCCTTCCTCGCAAGCGGGAATGACTCCAACTAGTTTTTTTGCTCAGGCTAGTATATAAAAGGATGAGACTAAACTGTCAAGTCTTCATGGTATATAAGCCTTAGCTATGTAGTACCATTGAGAAACGGGTACCTACCTTTTCTTTTAAAGGTATAAGATCACCTAGTAGAGTGGTTAAAGACTTAAGTGGCTTTTTTTATGCTCATGAGGTGTCATGTCCCCAAGTATTTAGTAGAAACCTCTTATGTAGTTTTCCAAAAACCCTTCTATTTTCCGGTGCAACAATGGTCGTTGCCAAGGCACCCACATTCTCACAGTTCTTAGTAGAGGTGAATAGTCTATCATGGGAGATTCATGAAGGCTCAAATCTTGGTTGACCCAAGAAGTGAGCGCAATGTAAGGGGGAGCCTGTGTGGCCAAGCTTTTAAGTCACCCACTAAGAATAAGTGTGGTTGGAGTAAAATCCAAGTGGGATCAAGTGAATATAGTCCTTTCCAACCCTAGGAATGTGCATGATTGTTTTCATCTTAAAAATCCAACCTTTTCACAAACACAAAATAAAAAACCTTCTTATCTATGGTGTCTTGTGTGTGTGTATTCAAAACATTGTCAAAACAAATCAAACATCGCACCAAAATATGATAACATTTCAACTTTGATACAAACTAAACAAAAACTTTCCAAACAAGTTGTTTAAACTAAATACTTTCTCATTTCATTCCCACCATTCCATCACATTCATTTAGATTCCTTTCACATCTTACGGTGCATTCCTTTCATTACTTTAACAAATATTAGGTTGCATATACCTTTTTGAAAATTTTGGAATAGGGAAACTTACCATATCTTTTCATAGGCCCATTTCTACAAAGAAAAGTTATCATTGACCTTGTCATTTTGGTGTAACCTTTAAACTCATCAGTCTAGTTTAAGGCTAACCTTATCAAACTTGTCACTTATCATCCACTCTATTTAAGGTCATTGATAATTTCATTTGGAAACATTGGACTATCTTAGGTTGGCTAGTAACTCCTTCCTTAAGTTTTAGAACAAAGGTGCATAGTTCATACCATAGTCATCTCAACTGCATATCATATTTTTCGTAATGATTTGCATTAGCACAATTCCCCTTTTAGACTCAATCATAGTTTAGATTATAGTGACATTGTCATTACCCTCATTTAGGCATATCTTATTCCAAAAATACCAAAAACGTAGTCTTAATCTCATATCATTCGTATTCCCCATTTTGAGCAAATCTTTTTATGGTTGAAACTAGATTACAAAAGTAGCACAAGACCATGGATTTATTTCATGATGATGAAGACATTTACAACTACACTACCACTTTAAATTTTGACAATGATCCACATAATAATACCTTTGGAACATAGCACAACACAAATTTGGGACCTTCATCTCACGAGCAACCAAAATAACAAACCTTTTTAAAGAATTCCTCATTAGGGATAAAGATGGAAATGTATACATAGAAGAGGTAGGGGTTGCTGCTCTAAACCTTGAAGTTCCCTCTCTAGTGGATGAAAATTTCATGCTAGGACCTCAAAGATTCTTGGATAAATTATTGCATGAAGGAGTCAAATTACCCCAAGGATTTGATGTCGATACCTTACCTGTTGCAATGCCACAAAAGGACAACACATAAACAAGCCAGGGAAAATATTCACCACAACTCAGAGTTTTCATACCTATTGAAGAAACAAGCCAAAATACCACAACCACCAACACTTCATCCATCCTAACATCATAATCTATGTCACAGTCCATGACACAAACCACACCACAACCATTATTCACAACACAGCCCTTGGGCTAATATTTACATCACATGGGTCATCATCTCAGGCCATATGGCCATCCACATCTAACATCCTTGGTAAACCTAAGCCAAGAAATATTATTATCCAAGGATCTCAATCAAACACAAAAACCATGTCACAAGGTCTTTTTGTTAATACCAACACCTTGCAAGGACAAAACATGAACGTTCAATCTAGAGAAAACATAAACACTTCACATAGTTATAACCCTTTTCAACAAGGACAAGGGACACATGCATCAAACCCTTTCAACATATCATATAGATCATGTTTTGGAAATCAAAATCCACATGGACAAATACAATACAACACAACCACTTCACACATTCCAACATATACATCACACATTCATACCTATGGAAATGGTCAAAATCCACCTCACATGCACCACATGTCATCTCACCATAATAAAAAAATGGCACTTCAACATAATGTCACCCAAAATCTTGTAATAGATTCCTTGAATTCTCAAGTGGTTGCTTTATAAAAACAAGTGAAAGGAATACAAATATCAAACAAGAAAAAATACATGTCACATGACTTACATCCATATCCATATGATACTAGAATTTAAATGCCACCATTACCTCATGGGTACATCATACCTAACTTCACTAAATATAAGGGAAAGACAAATCTGCTTGAACACATAAGGGAATTTAAGACGACATGTGTAGATGTGGCCTTTGAACACACTTACTTGATGATACTATTTCCTAGAAGTCTTGCTGGTCCTACACTTGAATAGTTTGCATTACTACTTAAAGGATATATAAAATCATGGGAAGATTTAGCCAAAAAGTTCATGGAAAACTATGCCTATAACATTGAGAATGGTATCACAATATCCACCCTATGCCACATGACACAAGACGAGGGAAGGAATTTGATTAAATTTTTCCAAAGATGGTGTAGTATGGTAAGTAGATGTCTTGTTGAAATTCCTGAAAAACAAAAAGTTGACATGTTTTTCAAAAATCTCAAATCCAAATTAAAATGTATCCACTACAAGTGCATTATTGTACAAACTTTTCAGACTTGGTGGAAAAAGTTATGACATTGGAAAAATTCCTCATAACCCAAGTTGAACTCACATATGGAAACAAAAACACACACAACCAACACACCTCTAATGACAAAAGTAATTTTTGGTCCTGCAATAAGAATGTAACAAATAATGGAGTCGTAGATGCAAAAGTTGTGAATAGAACAAGTCTCACATCAAGACTCTCAAAGAACCCAACATACACAATACAACAACATATATTTCCAATCAAGAAGCTAACACAATACAAAACAATTAACAAAGGGGACCCCAAAGACAACCAAGGCAATACACATAGAGACAATGCACTCCTTTACCAGAACCAATTGAATTTGTCCTAAAGAAGCTGCTACAATCAAACGTTATGCAACTGCTAAAGCCCAAACCACATGATCCAAGAAAATTCAAACCCTCTTGGTGGGATGATAATTCCTTTTGTGAATACGGCCACATTAAAGGTCATAAGACCTCGTCATGCCATCTATTGAAGAACATAATTCAAGACTTATTTGAAAATGGTACCGTAGAGGTTGACGGACAACAACAAACTTCCAATAAAGATGATACAATTTTTAAGAATCCATTGAAAGATCATGGGAAAGTCTCCAGTTCAGCTCAAAATATAGATAATCATGCCAATTATACCAATTCCTCTTTTGACTACAAAATTATTAACCACCTTAGAGTTGTTGACGATCATGTTAACATGATCACCATTAAGAAACAACTTGAAATTGTTGTTGCTACTCACAGAGCTAAGGTTACCATATCTGGCCCTCCTCCAAGGAAGCCACAATCCAAAGCCCAATATAACCTTCTTGACCAATTGGGCAAGACACCTACACAAATTTCCATCCTTGATCTTTTGTGTATATCACCCAAACACAAAGTTATCCTTGATAAGGCTCTAAAAGAAACCTTTGTCCCTACTGACCTAGACATCAACTGATTTGAATACATGGTTGGATACTTGGCCAACTCCCACCATGTCTCTTTTTCTGATAGACATTACTCTACCTCCAAGTTGAACCATAATGACCTATTGCACCTTGAGGTCTTTATAAACAACAACAAGGTCAGATGAGTCCTATTAGATGGCAGAGCAGGATTGAAAATTTGCACTCTAAAATTGGTAAAGGCATTGGGCCTATCTGAAACATGTGTGGATATAACTAAAAGTATTGTCATCAAATCCTATGATGATGAAGAACACTCTTTTGAGGGTGTTATCATACTGCCTATCAAGATTGGACCGACATCACTAGATACCACATTCCAAGTCCTAGATCTTGAAATACCATACAACCTAATCCTTGGCCAACCATGGATCCATGCTAGGAAATTTGTCCCCTCCACATACCCTTAATGTTTGAAGTTTCCTTACAAAGGAAGTGAAATTACAATCGTTGGTGATCCTACCCCATTTTAGTATTGCACTAACTTGAGAGAGGTCCCTGAACATCAAGTGCCTATAAACCATGAAGCTACAACATCCACTCCATCCAATTACGTGGATCCATCCACTTTGAATAAATCCTCCACATTCACCATTCCATCTATCGATCCAAAGATACAGATCCAAGACAAGGTGTGTGGGGAGTATCATATGAACACTTCCTTTTGCATTGCCAAGCTACCAAAGTATCCAAAGTCCTATGGCAAGCCTGTCTACAAGATGGAACCTAAAGTTGTCTTTAAATTTACTCCCACTACCACCCTCACAAGCTGGGGAGATTTAAATAAAGAAGACATTGAGGATATTTCAAATTGGATTTACAAAGATGAAGAATATTTACAACCGCTATCGAAAAAACAATATCGAAAAGGCTTTTAGATTGAATGAAATAAAAGGGTTATGATGGAATCAATGGACTTGACATAAAAATGGAATAAGAGATCCTTTGATTCCTCTTCAATGATCAAAGAACTTGGGGCTAGGGTTTGTACCAATTAGGATTGGTGCTTCAAGTACTAAGGTGATTTCAAATAAGGATGCGAGTGCTTTGAAATAAATTGAGACATTTGAAAACCTTACCGACACTGACCCTAATGAAGATGAATGGGATTCTTACACCACTGGTGACTATGAGCTCAACTATGTCTTTCATGAGTCTGATACACCTCGTGCATCCTTTACCAACCTCATGGATATCAATATCTGCATCGACTCCTTTCACAAACCTGGCCCACCAAAGACCACAAAAGAAAAAGCATGGATATAATCCTTCTGGTACCCTGATAATACATCCATCCTTACCCTATCTGTTGCTTCCCCATCCTTTAGTAGTACCAATGATGGAATTTCCCTTGTCTACCCACAACTAGTTGATTGGGACCAACAAGATCCACCCACTTTGGACATATTTGAAAATGATGAAGCCATCACTGAATTCATGAACTAAGAGAAGGCATACCACAGGGGGACCATAAGGTTGTCTTTACTATAGATCTTGATGATGTGAAATATCTCGGCGAGACTATCCCACCCTCTAGTCACAAAAAAGATAAAAATAAAATAAAAAATGAAAAAAATTAAGTAAAAAATGAAAGGTCTTTAGGTGAAACCGCAAGGCACCTTCTGACCAAGAAAAAGTAAAAATATAGGACATATCTAAGGGTGAAAATGGGTAAAATCACAAAGTTGTGTCACACTTTCAGCCAACTTATCAACACAATTGAATTTAAGTATTTCTAACTAAAAATCAATTTTGGTCAAACATGTGATCTAGTAAGATTTATTCTAGCTAAGTTAGATACTTCCACAACTTTTAAAACTAAAATTGTTGGCTAAAGCTATATGGAGCACCACATTGAGTCCAATTTACCAAAAACATAAAATTATTTGAAAAACTTGAAGTTTCAATAACTCCTACTAATGTAAATAACACTTTTTAAAAAATATAAAAAATACCCTTTTGTAGATCCATAAGTGTAGTTTTCAAAAATATATTTATTTTAATAGTTTAGTTATTATTTATATTTTATTTTTTATTTTTACTAAAAGTAGTTTATCAACAAAAAATATTAGGTTGATTACCATGCCAAGGAAAAATAATAAAACTTATTTAAAAAATTAAAAAAGATATGATGCACTAGATAAAAGAATCTATTTCAAGATGGTATAATTTTTTTTCCATTTTAGATAAATATTTAATATGAAAGTTGATGTCTAATGGAAATAACTATTTTTTGATTCACGCATATTTTAATATTTATTTAAAAATATGTATTTATCAAAATTGGAAAAAACATTATCCATGCACTAAAGTTTCAAGTTATAAATACACAAAAAAAAATTGAAAGAAAAAAAATAAAATTTACTATAAAAAGTTTGACATCTCATGCAACTTCATTTTTAAGCATTTTATCAGCAACTAAATTATAGTGTTAATTTATTAAAAACTAGTTTAAAATAATTTTTTAATTTTTTTTTTAAAATACAAACATAAAATATACTTAAAAATACATATTCTACTAGTTTACATCATTTCAAAATTCAAAACATATGTGCCACTTTTTAGTGATTCAAGTTTAAAAGTTGAGTCAATGTTGGCCATTTCCTTTATAAAGTATAACACAATTTTGTGCTTTTACCCAAACCTCTCTAAGGCACCCAAGGATGGAGGGTTGGAATTTCTTCATGTTAATCAAGAGAGATCCCTGATGTTAATTGGAGAAGTAAGGGAAGTCAATATAGGTACAATAGAGAATCCTAAGATTTTTCTCTTTGTAGCATCCTTGATAGAAGAAGACAAACCATAATTTACCATTGGTTCCAAATGTAAAGCCTATTAAATAAAATCTTAGAAAAATGCATCCTCGGATAGCTCTACTAGTCAAAGTTGAACTTAAGAAATTTTTGGACGTTGGTTTCATAAGACCTATTGACTATGCAGAATGGATCTCAAACCTTGTACCTGTTGGAAAGAGACATTGCTAATATCATTTGGTGTTGTCATTTATGGCAAGCCTAATCAATGATTGGATACGTACTTCATCATTTGATCATACTGGCAGGTAGATTGAAGAAAGTTAAGGAAGAAGAGAGCATCTAGTAGTTTTGTGTTCATTGATTCTTATGAATATTTCTTGTTAATATTTTATGTTGCGTATCTTAGGGAATGTTGTTTGGTCTATAATATCTACTACTATTGAATCTTAGTGGATCATATTGATCTGTGTGTGAGTTTGAAGATCCGGTTGAATAATTTCTTGTTTATCAGTGCATGGAGGCCGACTTGATTATCATAACATGTTGTGGATATTCAAAGAGTAATTATTCACATTTTTTTGTGTTTGAGAATCTTTGTTTGGGTCCTAGCTAAGTTGTGGCTCACCATTGTGGATGTGCATTATACATTACTCATGTTTTGGGCTGACAGTTGTAAATATTTTTGTGTTCTATTGATGTCGACATATTACGATTAAATTCTTGGTCGTGGATATATATAAGTGATTGATCATATCATTTTGATATAGGAAGAAGGCATGCGGATTTAAATTGTGAATATCAAAAGATCAGAAGAGTGATTGTGCAGAGTTTCACTTGTGCATTAAGGATCTTGTGATGCGAGTTTGAGCATAGTAGAGCAGAAGTGCAGAATCAATCAAAAGGATAGAAGATTGATTGGTGAGCCTAACCGAAACTGTAATCAAGCATATTTATATGTTATTACTTCAATTCAATCCTATATATGGTCTTAATCTGAATATTTTGTAAGGTAGCGAGCCTTCCTATTTTGAGCAGTGAGCTCTAGATAGTGTGCCTGAATGCAAGTACATTCCCCATATTGTAAACTTCATTTGAGTAGAGTTAGATCATAGTGTGGATTGGCCATCCACTGTGGTTTTTCCCCCACTAGGGTTTTCACATAAAAATCATTGTGTTATGGTGTTGTGATTGTTTGCTTCATGTTCATGCATCTTGGTTAAATGTTTTAAGTTATTTGAGGATAAAGGTTAATAAGGTTAATTTTTTCCCCACTAATTCACCCCCCCTCTCAATGTAGCTTGTTTCCAATAATTGGTATCAAAGATAGTTCCTCAGAATAAGTCTAACAACTTGGCGAGATCTTGTAAAGTGTTTCAATGGATTCAAGCAGTCTTCAACAACAATTTTTGGTGGCCCTAGATGATATTGATCAGCCAAAGTCTGAATTTTAGAAATTGCAAGCAAACCTCATGGATGCTGAGAAATTCATTGACTCTTTAAAAGATAAAATCAACAAGTCTAGGGAGAAGAGAAAATAACTCTATGATCAAGTTAAGAAGAATGACAATAAGAGAAATGAATATGAACAACTCAGTCAAGCCTTGAAGGAAAAGATAGAAGAATGTGAAAAGCTTACTAGAGATAATGTTGTCCTAAAGCATGAGATGGAATCTATCATGATGAGAATGACCAAGGAGGTTGAAGACATAAAGAAGAATGAAGAGAACCTAGCACATTCCTTGAAATAAAAAATTGAAGTATGCAGCTGATTGGACAATGAACTAGAATAATCTAAAAACAATGAGGAAGTGCTAGAAAAATAGATTGATGATCTCAAAAGGAATTTGCTGCTACAAATGAGTACAAGGAGAATTTCAAACTTAGCTCAGCCAATCTTGATGAAATGATCAAAATTCAGAGGACTGATAGTGATAAGAGAGCTCTTGGATATGAGGAAGGAGAAATTTCAAGATCTGGACAAAGGAGATTTAGGAAAGAAAATCAAATGAGCAAATTTGGAAGGTATCTAGTAAGATAGCCTAATGCTCATAGATTCAATGGTTACTATTTCAATTGCAATAAATTTGGATACATGGCTACTCAATGTAGAAGTATAATGAAATCAAGTGTTCCATCATTCTCAGGTCAGTTATAAGTCAAATGAATGCAGAAATGTGATGAACAAATTTCATAGAAATGTCAGATGCTATGCATGCAATAGACTTGGCCATATTGCTAACCAGTGTAGATCAAGAGAAAATCAATGGAACAACTAGTATGGACAAAGAAATGTTGTGTGCTATAACTGCAACAAGTTTGGTCACATTGCTACATTCTATTGGAACAAAAAAGGTCCAATAAATCAAAAGAAAAATATTCAAAAGGATATTAAGGGAAAAGGAAAAGTCACTACAGATGTGATCAAGAAGCAAATGGAGAAGAAATTGGTGAAGAAAATTCCCTCTAGTGAAGGAAATGTGCCAACACCAGAATTTTCTTTTGGTAATTCCTCCAGGAATTAGTTTCAGGCCTTTGTCCTAGGGGGAGTTGTCAATAAAATATCTAACTAGTAACTAACATCAGATGTGGATACGTATATTAAGTGCACATATTCTTTATAGATGATGTTGATCTCATTGGAGAAAGTAATACGCAGTATTAGAGGTCCACAGAAGAATTATCTTTCACAGTGTATGAAAACAAGGTATCCGAATGAGTTAGGATAAAAAGAATTTATTGCGACAAAAAGGGTTAGGTGTGCGAGTGATAAAAATTCATTTCTATCTTTGATTCGTCACTTTTCACTTTAAAGAAAATAATTTGGAGAGCTCTAAAGCAAACTTCAGAAAATTGAGGCAAAATTCAAGTGTGAAGGCAATTCGACAAATGAACTTCGATCCGACGAAAAGGTATTTATCAAAAAAACCTTTCGAATTTGTGAATTGGTGAAAATGGATACTCCTTTGGTAGTTGAATTCAAAGATAGACCTTGTCCCAAATTCAAGTGGCATCCTTTCAAGTTTGTTGAGACCGAGCCCTTAGGTGCATTTTCGTCTACCCCATACGATGTCTTTCATACTGAAGATATTAGGGCATATATCCATGCAACCATTGAATAATTAGGAAGCTCTCAACTACTAAATATATATAAAAATCATATAATAGGAGAAGACTTCTATGTCAAAACGAAATTCAAAACCCTAGAAGAGAACACATTTACAAAAATTGTAAAATTTATCGTCTTTGAAGAAAATGAATGGGTGTGCTACATCTTGAGTCGAGTTCATGCATAATTCATGTGGTTGAATATACCCTTCAAGATAACAAAAGATCTATAAGTGTTGTTACAAGTTTGATTTCCTTTGGTGGATTACCAGTTTTGAAATCAGTGAAGAATCAAATGGTCACTGATGCGATCGACTATAAGTATGATAAAAGAGAAATGAAAATTGATGATATTGTTGATATAGATGTCAAATTTTCATCTATAATTATTGGGTTCAAAATCTATCATTCCAACTAAGAAAACTTTGTGTCTAGTACAACCATTTATGCAGCCTATCAAATGGTAAAGGAACATGCAAACTATGATCTATGTGAGTTGCTAAGAAGTCATTTGATGGAAAATCTTGGGAAAATCAAGAAAGACAAGAAAAATTTCTTCAAGTATGGTAACTTTATATTATGCTTATTATTTTACTTCATGAATGAGATTCTGAGATTTAGAAAGATTCATTGGAAAGATCAATCGATAGTCGCTCAGATCAGAGATCTCTTTCACATATTTGTAGACATTAAGACAAAAAATGCCACTATCTAGGGATATTTCAAGAGTTTTCAAAGTATTATGCAAGCCAGAAAAAAGAATTCCTACTTCTATTATGGAGAAATATAAGGATACAATTTTTTTTTATGGTAGATATTGACCAATGCATGATGGAAGTTGTTGATTCAAGAATAGTCTGGATCATGCCTATGGGCTATGAAGTTGAAGAGCACATTTTGGAAATGTATGCACAACATTTATTGAATAAGCCTCTGGATCCGATAGAAGACAGGTTTTGTACTTATGCAGAAAAGAATATACAAGTACATAAAAAAACTCAAGAAACTTGTCTTAGTCAGAAGAGTTAGAAAATATGTAGAAATGTTTGCAGAAAGTATGGACATCAGAAGAAAAATTAAGAGAAGCTATAAGGAAAAGAGAATAAGTTGAAGAAACAAAGGATGCAACAAAAACTGAATCAGCTAGTCTGGTAGCACCCTCTTCCAGAACTAGGTCAACAAGGAACTCTACACCCCTATCCGCCCCTTCAGCCAAGCCAATTTATAAGGAAGGAAAAAGAAAGAAGGATAAAAGAAAAATAATTTATGTGGTAGTCTCTGAAGATGAAGAGACAAAATCAAATGAAGGAGTTAGAGAAATAAAGCATCAAGGTGCTAAGGTAGCAATAGTTTTGAAAGGAAAATCCTTCGGTGAAGAAGTCAAAGCACAAAAGAAAGAAAAAGTTGACAAACCAGGTATGTCGGTAGAAGAAGTTGAAAAAGCTTTGGTCAGAGATGGAAATCTTAAACTGCTTTGTAAATGGTATGAAACTTTTGATGAATCTGGTCAAAGAACTCTTGAGGAGGCAACAATAAAATATTTGAATTTTTTTAATAAAGTTCTTATTGAAGTAATGCCTATCTTACCTAAAAGCTTATATGATATTTTGGAAATGAGGATAGTCAATACTAGAATAGAAGAATAACAAATGAGAGAAAAAATTCTTGCAGAATTATGTCTAGTAATGTCTATGGAAGATATGCAAGCACTCTTGAATAAATCCAAAAAGGAATGCAAGAGCAAGAAAAGGGTGAATAAGCTCATGATTGGTCTAACTGATGAGGTTACAAAAGAAACTAAGAAAATTTTGAGAAATATTTTGTTAAATGAAATAATTGACATTGTCACTGAAGAAACTCATGATAAAGATGTCCCATCTTGCCCAGAAGGAGAAGAAGAAGAAAAAAACTTGATACAGTTGTGGATACTTAGATTCCTCTTGATATGGACAATGTAGAAATACCTATGGAGATTGAGACTCCTGGAATTTTATCCATTGAGAAGGATGAGAGAATTGAAATTATAGAAGTTAAGCAAGAACTTGCAGCTGAAGAAATAATGGTTGAAGAAAAGAAAGTTGAGGTAAATGAAGCAAGAGACACTGCAGAAGTAGTGAAGAAACTTCTGGTAGAACCAAAGGGATAATTTGATCCTAAACTGATTGAAGGTCCTATTGACCTATCTACTTTGTCTTCAATTTAAAAAATGAAGGTAGCATCATTTTCCTAGGCGAAGGCTAGAGAGGAATTGTTGAGGTCTCACATTAAGGATGGTGAAATTTTAAACCTTGCATGTGGAGTTCTGGAGAAAATAGTGCCTACACATAGATCTATCTGGTTCCTCCTCCAGTGAACTGAAGAATCTCATCAACTCTATAAGTACTCATTTCGAGTCACTTGAGAAATCCACTATGGTTAAAGTGCAGAAAGAATTTGATGCCAAAAGGTTCAAAGGGTTGAAAGAAATGATTGCTAAGGATAAAAATATGTTAGCCACATGTGTGAAGAATGTTCAAAATGCTCTGTCTGAAGGTGGAAATATTTATTAATCATGTTTTTCTTTGTCAAAATTTACTGAGGCCAATGAAAATAAGGTTAAGGATATGGAAAAAGAGTTAACTACTATTTTTGAAGCCTTTGAACCTTTAGCTGGTGGCGTTGCAAAACAAGAAGGTCAGGAAATATATCTACTTGACAAGATAAGAAGCTTGAAGCATGAAAATGACAAATTTGTAGAGAAAGCATGTGAACTTAGAGGCATAGTTGGTCTAGAGATAGAGATAATTTCAAGTGCACTAAAGGAAGGTAAAGATGTTATGGCAGTTAATGACCCAAAAAACTTGGAGTCTGTAGAGACACAATGCTACCTAGTTTTTGGTTACATAACAATCTTGCAGAGTCTCAAAACGGTTTGGGACACAAATTTGATCTAGTTGGAGAAAGATTTTGTAGATATTTTCTAGTTTATGTAAGTTTAAGAAGCATCTTTGTATATATGCAGTCTACTTATAATAGTTTTGTTTGATCTTTTTTTTGTAGGTGCATTCCTGCCTTTGCCATTAATGTCAAAGTGGGAGAAAAGAAAAGTGAAAAATGTATAATCATCTCAGGGAGAGAGTTGTCTGTTTTGGAATTTTGAAGATGACAGTGTAATTCATCTTGGTACTGATCCGACACTTCGTAATTTTTCACTAAGTGTTGCCATCAATGCCAAAGGGGGAGATTGTTGGAAAGAGACACTGCTAATATCATTTGGTGTCATCATTGATGGAAACCCTAATTGATGATTGGATATGCACTTCATCATTTGATAATACTAGAAGACAGATTGAAGACAGTCAAGGAAGAACAAAAGAACAGAGCATCTGGTAGTTTTGTATTCATCGATTCTTATGAATATTTTCTATTATTATTTTGTGTTGCATATCTCAGGGAATTTTTTTTGAAGTATAATCTTTGCTACTATTGAATCTTAGTGGCTCGTATCAATCCATGTGCAATTTTGAAGATTCGGTTGACTAATTTCCTATTTATCAATGCATGGAGGCCGACTTGATTATGATAACATATTATAGATATTCAAAGATTAATTATTCAAGTTTTTTTGTGTTTGAGGATACTTTTTTGGGTCCTAGCTAAGTTGTGTCCAACCGTTATGGATGTGGATTATACATTACTCATGTTTTGGGCTGACAGTTGTAAATATTTTTGTGTTCTATTGATGTCGACATATTGCAATTAAATTCTTGGTCACGGATATATATATAAGTGATCGATCATATAATTTTGATATAGGAAGAAGGTGTGTTGATTTCAATTGTGAATATCAGAAGAGCGATTATGCATAGTTTCACTTGTGCATTAAGGATCTTGTGATGTGAGTTTGAGCAGAGAAAAGAAGAAGTGCATAATCAATCAGAAGGACAAAATATTGATTGTTGAGCCTAACCGAAACTATAATCAAGCATATGTAGATGCTATTACTTCAGTTCAATCCTTCATATGTTCTTAATTTGAATATTTTGTAAGGAACTGAGCCTTCCTATTTTGAGTTGTGAGCTCTAGAGAGTGTGCCTAAATTCAAGTGCATTCCCCATATTGTAAACTTCATTTGAGTATACTCATATCATATTGTGGATTGGCCATCCACTATGGTATCTCCCCTAATAGGTTTTCCATGTAAAAATCCTTGTGTTATGGTGTTGTGATTGTTTGCTTCATGTTCATGCATCTTGGTTGAATTTTTTAAGTTCTTTGAAGATAAAGTTTAATAAAGTTAATTTTTTCCCAACATGGATTTACCCCCCCCTCTTAGTGTAGCTGGTTTCCAATAGTACTAGTAAATAAACCGAATGGACACATTTGTATCTGCATAGATTTTAATGACCTAAACAAATAATTTGTAAAAGATGAATTTCCACTTCCCAACATAGACATCATAGTAGATCTAATGGTAGGTTACAATATGTTATCCCTCATGGATGGCTTCTCGAGGTATAATTAAATCTGTATCACTCTTGAAGATTAGCATAAGACAAAATTTGCATGCCCATGGGGTATGTACTATTGGAATTCCATGCCCTTCAACCTTAAAAATACAAGCACAACCTATCAAAGAGCTATGACCACCATATTTCATGATCTCACGCACACATTGATGGAAGATTATGTTGATGACCTTTTGGCGATATCCTTGGCACATGGTGATCATCATTTAAGAGTCTTGGACAAAATTTTCAAAGGGCTTGAAGAATATAAAGTCCGCCTAAATCCAAAACAATATGACTTTGGTGTGACATCAGGAAAAATATTAAGATATATAGTTTCCCATACAGGCATTGAAGTGGACTCGAAAAAAGTAAAATATATACTAGATATGCCCCCCCCCAATAGGAATCAGTCAACTTAGGACATTTCAAGGTCAACTTCAATCCATCAAATGTGTCATTGCTCAACTTACAAATAAATGTTAGCCTCTTCAGTATGGAGGGGGCATACCACTCATCCATTTCAAGAGAACACTCATGTTCTTAGAACCTGCATGTCCTCTCGAGGGGGCATACCAATACCTTCTCATCATTCTTCCTCATTCTTCCTTTCAATGGGTCATATCTTTTTCTTTGAAACAATGCGACAGGCTGCATTGTCTCAAAGAGGGGAAAAATGTAGATATATAAAAATTCCTTCATAATCATTTTCATCTATTGCAAGACTTATTCCATTATCTACATAATCATATCTCTCATTGCATGCTTCATGTGATCATTTTCATATCACCATACTCATAAAACCATTTGCATATCTCATTGATCCATTTCATGTAAATATATTTGCATAATCATAACTCATCCATTTCATTAATAATTAATCCAAAATCATTATATTCATACACTAAATCATATTTTCGTATTCATAAATCCATTATCTGTTTTATATATAATTAACTTTATGTTCATGGCATAACCATAAATCATAAATATTTATCTCTCATTAAATTATTTATAAATCTATAGGAGTATGTGCAGGATCATCATGGAAAAAACAGGCCCTTAAGTGGCAATAAAAAGATAGAAAATCAAAGTTAGACAACTTGACGTAAAAATTTGAATAAGTTATCTATATTATTTCAAAAAAATGTAAAAATAGAATCTGTAGAAAATTGAATGTAGTTTCTAAACTACTAGACCTTTATTTAAAAAAAAAAAATCTATTTGGTGAAAATTTGTAATTTCAATGCAGTAGTATTTAAATTTTAGGGTAAAAACAAGAACTAGGTGTGTGTCTGACCACCCTGACCACAATAAAATGATAATATTTATTTATAATCTTTAATATATAATTAGAGGACTCATGCCAGATGTGATGCATATTTTTTTATAATTTTTTCCAACTAAATAATTAATTATGAATTTTTTATTACAACTTTTAAAAAATATAAAATCTCGTCTGTCTAACTACCTTAACTTGGTCAAAAATTCATGAAATTCAATTTTTTTTTTAATCCTATAGTATGTGATGCATGTTTTGGATTCAAAAAATGTGATACCGTTTGAAAGTTATAGATGTTTTTCAATCAGCCTGTCAATCAAGACTTTATTCATAATTCTAATAGAAAATGAATAATAATTATTTATTAAATTCAAAGTAAAGAATAATTTATATTGGTGGAAAGCTGAGAATCTCCTCTAAAAACCCTTTTCGTTTCATCAATTCTGGGTAAAAAAAAAATGTTCAGCCTCATGGGCCATCATATGGCTTACATATCGCCACTTTTTGGCCCATCATGATCCTACACATACACATAGTCATTAAAATATTATCCATTAATAATTGAAATATTATATTGGTTATCCATAATCATTCGTTCATTGGCATGAATCATTAATCCATGTCACTTTAATCATTTGCATAATCATACATTAATATATTTTCATAGCCCATTTATCCAATTCATTAAAATATTGCACATATTCATTAATTTAGTCATTTTATCTATTTACCATTTGCATGCATTTTTCTCCACTACAATAATTTGTCCCACATTTCCCCCATAGCTTGAATTCATCTCGTGAATTCAAATATAAAAGCATGCTTTTTCGACAAATTTGAACATACATGAATTTCAATCTTATTCTGATCTCATCTAATTCCGCAGAGCTTCTTATGCTTTTGCTTGTAGAATCTGAGAGCAAATACAAGATATTGTGTAAGAGGATAACAATCGAGTGAATTTCTTGTGAATGCATATGTGTTTTTCATAGTCTAATTTTGTTATTGAATATGTTTTCATTTTAGAGAAAATTGATTGATGTCATTTTGAAAGGTTGATTTGGGTTTATAGATTTAATAATTTAGCTCTTTCAAAATTTTCAGCATTACAATACTCTCCCTCTCCTCACTAGAGGCCTTGATATTTTTCTGCATCAAACTTAGTGCATCATGAACGAAGTTAGTCAATCACATGAAAATCATAATCATCATCTATTAAAATTGTACATCAAGCTAGGTGAAATAAAACATTTTTTGAGTTAGTTTGGAAAATATAAAGAATCTACACACAAAGGTAAAAGAAATCTCAAACTTGGGTTTACTAATTACTCGGGCTGAAAAATAAGATATTATTTTTAAAGGATGATTTTCTACAAGAATATGATGTACATTAATTTGGATAAGAATAGGTTTCTTGACAAACTAGATGAGATAACTTTTTTTGGTTCGGTAAAATCATTAATAAACTTAAAACTCTAGTTGCATGGCATAGTAAATGAAACCTTTGCTATGAATAATGATTTTTTAGTAAAATTAAATGTTAATCACTATGAATTATTGGATATTGCATTACCTAAAAATAATGTGTGGGACAGGATACCCTTGATGATACTAACCATCATAATCTAAATTAGAATGTAATATATATAATTTAATTTTTAAAATTGTTTTTGATTAGATAAGCAGGGAAGGGCTGGGCTAATCCCTTACAAAAAGAAAAGAAAATCCAAATAGCTTAGTAAAAAAAATAACCAAACACAACCAACCAGAGAGAAATAGAAAGACAAGAACTACAAAACCAACTAGTAGCAGTGAAGGAGCTACCAGTAAAACACCAACTAGAAACAAAAAAACAATGAGAAACTATTCAAGAAATAGAGCTTGAACCTAGCAAATCCTTTGAAGGTGTGTTAAACAAAACTATGACCTTCTTATAAAAATGTTTCTTCTCTCTATTACCTATTGTCCAAGAAGAATCATAAATTGAAATTGAGAATTTTGATCAAAAGGGGTAGACTCCCCTCTAAAGTAGTAGACAAGAGGAACAACTGATACTTCAAGTGAAGCATCTAAAACCAAGCCTGAAGTAGCAAGATTTACAATATAATTTTCCAATACAGGGGCCTGAAGGGAGGAAACACAAATAGCATTAGGAATAGCCTTATCTAGAGACTGCACAATAGTATCCATAGGAGGAGGAGAAACCACCACAACCAAATCAAGTGGAGCAGAATGAACCTACACTGAAGGAGAACCAACTGCCTCATCACTCATATTAAACCTCACAGAAGGAGAAGGAGGCCTAGAATCATCATCGGAAGAAGTAGAATCAACAATAGGGAAAATTATTAAGTTTTCACGAACTAAATTCTTCCACCATGTAGAGGAAGAAATAGGGAGAGAGCCTCTAGAATAGTCAAGAGCCAAGTGATCGACAACAAAAAAGAATCTATAGTGAAAAGGAAGACCCTTGTAATCCACAAGCTGAGACCAAGACCAACCATTAATCTAGAATACAACCTTACTAGGTAAAGCCTTCGATAGATCAACCTCCACCAAAATCCTAGCAAAGGAGGTATGAATAAGATTCTCAAAAGCCTTATCCACTTTCAAAAATCTACCAATAGCATTACAATGCCCTCATACCAACTCGATTGTGTAGTAATATGAAACCAATTTGAAATTAATGATATATCCATAGAATGAATGGCTAACTTGTAAAGCATCCACCAATTTGTGTTAGAGTGAACAACCATACTCAGAATTTCTCCAATTTGACAATAATGATATATCCATAGAATGACTAGCTAACTTATGCAACATCCACCACTTTGTGCCAAAGTGAATGGTTGTGTGGATAATTTACCATTAGCAAAGGAATTAAATTAAATGGACAAATTAAATGCATGTCCCATCCGACAAGAGGTATGTGGTACGATAATTAATGCATTTAAGTGGGGTATTCCTAACTCAAAGCTGGAACATATACATGTCAAGTATTGACAATACAAGGGAGCCAGCGCTTTAGAAATTTTCTCAAGCAAGTGAGAAGGTTCCATATATTGAGAAGTTTGGTAAGAGAATTGGCTAAATTTAGTGATAGTTTTTAGTGATGCTCCAATCCTGTGAGGTATCAGTTGGATATTTTTGAACCATTCTTGCTTGGAGAATGCATGGCCATACGTTTGTAGCCACCACCTTTTAAGTCATGGTGGACCCCCCAAAAGGTCCAACCAATCGTGTAATAGTGGTTTCTTGTAGCAGTTAGAGGATATTCTAGGAAGTGGTCGCACATCATGTGGCTTAGTGTGGGACCTAGATCACAAGAACAAACAAGAGGATTTTCTCAAAAAATTCTTAGGTTAATTATATATGATTTAATTTT
Organism: Sequoiadendron giganteum; assembly: GCA_007115665.2. Lineage (NCBI taxonomy): Eukaryota > Viridiplantae > Streptophyta > Pinopsida > Cupressales > Cupressaceae > Sequoiadendron > Sequoiadendron giganteum. The sequence continues at coordinate 449,118,869 of CM021102.1, forward strand.
AAATTTTCATGATAACTAATTTTATCATAAAAATAATAGCCAATGAACTAAATCTACTTTCAATATTCCAATAGGTGGTGGTAGTATTATTAATGCAATAAAAAAATATGAATGTAATTAAATAGATACACTCTAATATGCATGAAATGGAAGATCCAATTATTACAATTAGTTAATGAAGAAAATAAAATCATGAGAGAAAGGAATTAAAAATAATAGGTTTTATTTGTGTTCTTCATGTGGGTGTTTTTTTTTACTAAAAATGAATGGAAGGATCCCAACCGTAATAAAATACGAGCAACATAAAAATAAAAAAGTAGAGAAAATTAGATCAAGAAAAAATTAAGACTGAATCTAACATATTTTCCTCCAAGGGATTGTCATGCAATTTTGGGTGCATCTAAGAAAGATATTTCTTCCTTCATTATACAACTATCCAAGAAGTGTCATCAATCAAATTTGAATCCTTTAGGAAATAAGGGAGATATGCCCCCTTAGAGTTCCTAACAAATGGAACAATACCAACATAAGAACAAGGTGGAGAAGAAATAACCTTGTCCAAAACTAGAGCATCATAAACCACATGAAAAAGAGAATTTTGAGCAACATGATTATTAGTCATCAAATCAAGAGGATGAGGAGGCATAAAAGATGAGTGAAGCTCCAAATCCTCACTAACAAAAATAAAATTATCAGGGTACACAATAAAATGGTTAGGTAGAGCATTATTCCACCAAGTGGAAGAAGATGTTTTAGGGAACCATGGGGATAGTCATAGTTCAAGTTCTTAGTAGAATAATAACACCTACAATGAAATGAGATACCCTCATAATCTGCAAGCTGAGATGAAGAGTAGCCATTAACTTGAAGCACAACCTCACCAAGTAATGCTTTTGACAAATCAACCTCCACAAAAAAATGTGCATAAGAGGTGTGGGTAAAATTATTAGAAGCTAGATCTACTTTCAATAACCCACCAAGAGCATTACCAATAGCTTAAAATTTAGAGGAACACTATAATTTTATTGGAAAATAAGGTAATCTCACCCAAATAGGAAGAATATCAATAAATTCCTTCAAAGGGTTAAAAAAAATATCCTAGTGCCGAATTGAAAGAGGATGAAAATCCCATTCCAAAAAACCATAATCTAAAACAACCTATCTATCATCAAAAGAATTAAAATAGATAACAAAAAAATCCCAAGAAAAAGGGTAAATCTAGATCTCATCCTCTACTAAAGGCATCCACTACTCCAACATCTAAAGATGTAGATCAAGAAGAGAAGTCCATAAACAACAAAACCTACAAATCAAACCCTTTTGAGAGAATAAATCAATACATTTGGTGACATTCTACCAAAGGGAAATCACAAGAGTGGCCTTGGCATAGGGGAGAGGCACATCTAGATGCACAACAATAGAGCCCAACTCCACCTTTTATGACTTCACTACAACAAGAAAGGAGCCAACTAAAGGAGGAACCAAAAGAGAAGTAGATGCATCTAGAGCTAAAGCTACAAATGCCACCACCGTATGAAACTATGGTAGAGTATAACCATCCATCACAAAGGAGAGCCAAGGTAGAGAAACTAAACCAATAGAAGGGAAAACCAAATATATAAATAAATTACATGTATGAGGCTGTTGATTGCACCTACTATGAGTCTTAAAAGTAAACCTTTTATTAAATTATGAGTGAGCCACCCATATTCCTAGTTCTTATCATTTTCTTTTAACTAGAATAATATTCCTTGAGTGTTTGTAAAATATTTAATTTCTATGTTAAATGTTTATTTTTTATTCACATACATCTCCCTATTAGTTTGCATATACATCAAAATGGAAGCTAAATCTAATTGTAAAAACTATATTCCCTTGTATTTTTTCCCTATGTTTTTGGTATAATTCAATTAGAGTGTCCTTTATGAAAGATAAAGTTTGTAAATGACATATTCTTATGTGAATTAAAATCATGACATTATATATGAATATCCCATCACTATTCATCCCTAAATATTGATATTAATCCTTAGAGTTGTCATTCATCACCCTAGATCAATTCCATGGTTATGGAATTGAGCTATATTATTTACGTAGTCACAATTCTAAACCCTATATTTTAAAAATTTAAATCCAAAATAAGTCACATTGACTTCCTCATATTTTCCATAGTGAGGTGATCTAATGCATATTGGTGTTGATTTATGTGCTATGTTATATTTACATTCATGCATTCATTTATTTTAAGTCATGCTAAAATTCAAAAAGCCACCTTAGTCAAATATTTTCAAGAGAAACCAATTTTACATTGTTCTATTGTGAGTTCATCCTAGGCCCAGTACACAAATGCTTTATTTCATCTATTATTGTTCTAAAATTGTTGAAACAATCATCTTAATGCTCTAATTGAGGATTACATGACTTGTATAATTCAATATATTATTTTCAATAGTTTTGTAATCATCAATAGTCCTTATTAAAATGTGGTTATCAAAAAATCAAGATGGGTGAATTCTAACACTTAGATTTTTGTTAGTTCATTCTTACAAATATAGGCTTAGCTACACAAGTCAATTATTTATACTCCTAAGAAATTTAGTAATGACAATTATGTTCATAAAAACATCCTAATATAAATATCCTATAGAATTTAACTATTAGAATATCTTTTATATCTTCAAAGACTATATTTATCTTATAATTATAGAAACTAATATCAAGTGAAATAGAATGATTTAATACAACAAAGTAATTAATAGCTATATAGATAAAATAATTATTTAAAATATTAATTAATTTATAATTATTTAATTAATGTATTGTTCTATAATCATCCAAATTATGTGTTTTCTACCTTTATGCATGTATGTGGGCCAATACATATATATTGTATTATCCACTTGATTTGATTTTGATGGATTGCATGTGCTGGATCATTTCTATCTTGCAATGTTATTTGTGCATCTAAAAATTTGATCCTAAATATTTAAAAATTGAAATTCAAACTTTGATCAATTGTTGTTTGTTATTTTTTTTGAATTAACTAAACATTCATTTACATAATTTATTGATGTGTACTTTTATTTTAAAAATTAAACACATATAATTACATTATTTTTTATCATCTAATAATCATTTTATACAATTCAATTCATAAGTTAGAAAAGCTTCCACTTGTTAACTAAAACTAATTAGACATTATTTCCTAGCGACGTGCCACAACCTTCTATAAGTATTTTCAAATAACATTAGTATACAAACTACTAATGCAATTCTGAAAATATAAAATACTTTTGGAGACACAAATCTGGCTTTGATTTGTAAACTAGACCCACCAAACAGAGTATCGTATTCTATTTTTTATACATTAACCTTTCACGTTTCTATTACTGATTTCTACTCACAGCTATCAATTATTGATTCATGAATTTATGTTTATCTATCCATCTTAATAGATAGGCTTAGATTAAACCCAGGAAAAGTTTATTTTCTTATAATCTAGTGTATCGTTTTTTCCAACAATATTTTATCTTCTTCAAAATTCTCATTTGAAATAGTTCTTACATATTTCAAAATTTTACACAAATCAATTTTCACACATCGGGTGTTAGATGATCATCTAGCTTTCCATTCAATGTGAAATTACATTTTGACAGAATTTTAAAACCAAAAACAAAACACAGAGCTACTGCTCTATTTTCCAGTCAAGATGGAAATACCGAAATCTCAAATGTAGAAACAAAAGGAGGCATGTAACTTTGATTCTGTATTAATCAACTGGAAATGATAATACAGAAAAATGTAAAACTACAAACTCATAAAGTAGACTTTAACTATAGATTACAACTTTTTGGGAGCGATCAGAAGTTCATCAACCAGACTGGTAATGATCTGGAGCTATCAACAACTCTCTGTTACAATATAAATGGAACTATATGTTGTTCCTGGAAAACTCAAAGTGATCAGGAGCAATCAACTGCTCACTACAAACACTCTACAACAAATTTGAGCAATCCGGAGCTATGCGCAACTCCTTGCACATAATGTTTTTTGTTGTTGTTGCAACTTCACTTCTTTTTGCTAAAATTTTTGTTGCTGCAAAACTGACCTCTCCAACTGATCAAATAATATGCCTTCAATCCTTTTTTCCTAAAACAAACATTCCCTCCTAAATTTCAAAATCACCTACCAACATTAATACACCTACAAACTTGAGTTGCACATCTAGAGAAAAAGAGGAAAGCAATCCCCAAAAGAAATCTTCTAGCTACAAAAATAACAAATGCTCTAACAGGGTAGGTAGCAATGGAAAGAGGCCCACGGATAATCAATTTTCCAACAATCCCCTTTGTCTTGAGCAAACAAAACAAGGATCAAACCTGATCCAAATCAACAACACCCAATTTTCCTCTTAGGCGCTCAAAACTATCCTTGTTGAATGGCTTGGTGAATATGTCTGCTAGCTGCTATTCAAACTTACAAAACTCCATTTTAATTTCACCATTTTCAACCAATGCATGAATGAAATGATACGTGATTTCAATGTGCTTGATTCTTCCATGAAACACATGATTTTTCGTCAAAGCTATCGATGAAACATTGTCACAAAATATCACTATTCCATCCTCTTGTTCTTCTCTCAAATCTGCTAAGATTCTTCTCAGCCAAATAGCCTGACATGTTGTTGCACTTCCTACTATATACTCAATTTCATCTGTTGATAGGGAAACAACAGGTTGCTTCTTGGAAGCCCATGATATAGCAAATGAACCCAAATGAAATGCATAGCCCAAAGTGCTCTTCCTATCATCATCCAAACTTCTTGCCCAATCACTGTTAGTGTATCTAACTAGTCCATATTCTTTTTCTACTATGTATAACATGCCATATCCTCGGGTACCATTCACATACCTCAAGATCCTCTCACCCGCTTGCCAATGGGTGTTGCTTGGAGTCTCCATGAATCTGGAAATCAGACTCACTCCATGCATTATACCTAGCCTAGTTGTTGTCAAATACATCAAGCTTCCAACAAAGCTTTTGTACATGGTCAGATTCACATTGCTACTGCAATATTCCTTGCTCAAATTTAGACCTATGGTTGTTGGTGTTGGGCCAGGCTTGCTTTCAAGCATACTAAATCTCTTCAAGATCTCATTTGCATATTTTTCTTGAGAGATAAAAATACAATCATGAATTTTTTTTACTTATATGCCTAGAAAATAACTAAAGAGACCTAAATCTGTCATTTCAAATTCTCTTTTCATGGCCTCTTTAAAATCAGCAATGAGGAAATCATCTACATACAAGACAACAATTAAAATGTTACCATTTGTTGCCTTAATGCAGAGAGTGGGCTCACCATTGCTTTTGCTAAAGCCATTGCTCATCAAATATGATTCAATCCTATTTTACCATGCCCATGGAGCTTGCTTCAACCCATAAAGAGCCTTCTTTAGCCTATACACCTAGTTTTCTTCACCCGAAACTTCATATAGAAAAGGTTGCTCCACATAAAATTCTTCCTTCAATACTCCATTAAGGAAGGCGGACTTCACCTCCATTTCAAATACCTTCCATCTGTGTTGGGCTGCAATAGCTATGAATTCCTGAAAATTCTCCATCCTAGAAATAGGGGCAAATGTCTCATCATAGTCTCTTCCAAACTGTTGTTTGTACCTCTTGACAACTAATCTTTCCCTGTGCTGATCTATTCTTCCTTTAGCATTGCTTTTGGTCTTAAAGACCCATTTTACTCCAATAGCTTGCTTTTTTGGAGGCAAGTCAATCAACTCCCATGTATTGTTTCTTTCTAATGCATTTATTTCCTTGTCCATGACTTCACACCATTTGTCCTCTTTCAAGGCTTCTTCAAAATAAATTGGATCATTGTGGAAAAATAGTGCAAAATTCACACTTTCATCAAATTCCTCATCATACTTTTCATTTTGGTAGATATCCCTTAGACTCTTGGTCTTTCTTGGCATTAGGGAGGCAAGAGTGGGGTTTGAAATTTTAGTGATGCTACTGCTCTACTGAGCAAGCTGATTTTGGAGTTGTTAGGAGCTCGTCGGGAGCTGTCGGGAGCTCATCTAAAGCTATCAGGAGCTCATCGGTAGCTATCAAGAGCTTGTTGAGAGCTGTCAAGAGCCAATCCTTTGGCTGCCTGTGGCTTCTTGTCTTTTGTCTGTTTTGACCAAGAGCTATCAGGAGCCATTGAGAGCCATCAATTTTTGTTGTTGCAGGATCTTGTTGATCTTCATTTTCATCTTCTTCATCACTTTGCACTGTCGGGAGCTGTCAGGAGCTATCAAGATCTTTCATGCCATCCCATGACTGATCTTATGAAAACTCCACTTCTCTACTAATGATAATTTTCTTGGTGACCGGGTTGTACAACCTATAGGCTTTGGACTCTTCACTGTAGCTCGTGAAAATGCACTTTTCACCCTTGTCATCCATTTTTTTCCTTTTTTCTTTAGGGATGTGTGCATAAGCCACACAACTGAACACTCTTAAGTGCTCAACTGTCCATCTTCGTTTTGTCCATGTCTCTTGAGGTATTTTGTCATGGACCACCTTTGTTGGACTTCTATTAATCAAATGTACAACTATTACTATAGCCTCTCCCGAATATTCTATAGGGAGACCTTTTTCTTTCATCATTCTTCTTTCCATCTCCATGATGGTTTGATTTTTCCTTTCATCCACTCCATTTTTCTACGGAGTATAATTGGTTGTAAGCTATTTTTTATGCCATTTTGCTTGCAAAAATTCACAAAAAAATTGGAGGTATACTCTCATCCTCTATTTGACCTTAGGAATTTGATGAAGTGTCCACACTCCTTTTTAGCCTAGGCCTTAAACAATAAAAACTTATCAAATGCATCATAATTATGCTAAAAAAAATAGACCCATGTCTTATGAATGAAATCATCAATAAAGGTCATAAAAAATCTGCTATTACCATTGGATGTGATTTGCATAGGACCTACCAAATCCATGTGAACCAACTCCAATGGTTCTCTTGCCCTTGTAGATTTGCCCGATTGAAAGGGTTGCCTATGTTTCTTGGCCAAAATGCAAGCCTCACATCTAACATTAGGATCTACTATCCTTCGCAAACCATCAACCATCTTGCTTTTGAACAAAAGACTTAAACCAACATAGCCTAAATGTCCATACCTAAGATGCCATAGCTTGGAGGGGTCTTCAATGGTGCTCTTGAGGGCTGCTTGTTGTATTGTTGTACATTTTTCATCCATGAGAGGTGCAACAACAGACTGAGATGAGAAGAACGTCTCAATATTCAACGGAAACATTCGGTTCTTTGTCATTTGTATTGCTGCAATCACCTTCATCCTCTCATTCCTGTCATAAATGACACATTTTCCATTCTCCATTAGCATTTTGTATCCATTTTGGATCAGTTGTCCTACACTCATGACGTTATGCTTTAACCCAGGTGCAAAAAATACATTTTGGACCTCCTTCTCTTCACCTTGCTTGGTGTGGATCATGATAGATCCTTTTCCTTTGATTAGAACTACTCCATTTTCCCGCATTCTAATTTCAGATTTAACAATTTTATCAATGAAAGAAAAAATACTTTCATTACAACTCATGTGGTTGCTACAACTATTGTCCAAATACTAGACTTCGGGGCTGCCTTCTTCACCAACATTGCACATGATGAAGGCTGTGGACTAATTTCCTTCAGCTACATTTGCATCTGTCTTTGCTGATTTCCGTGCTTTTTCTAGTACTCACTAGCATAGTGTCCAAACTTGTGACAATAGTAGCACTCAATGTTGCTCTTGTCACTTCTCCCATTCGAACTCTTGTTCTTCGTACCTCTTCGAGAGTTTTTCTGAGAGCTCCTCGCTCCCTCTTGGTTATTTACTCGTCCTGAGCTTTCTCCTCCAACATTTTGTTGTCTGGATCTGCCTCTACCTCTTCAGGAGCCATTTCTACCTCTCCCCCTGCCTCTTGCATTTGACTGTACTTTGAAAGCTTTCTCTTGGGAAGAAATAGTAGACCTTTTTAGGAGCTTCTCATGGGTATGGAGAGAACCCATTAATTCATCAACTGCCAAAGTAGAAAGGTCCTTCGCCACTTCCATAGCAACGACAAGTGGATCATACCTCATGGGTAGACATCTAAGGAGTTTTTCAACAATCTTCTGCTCCTCTATAACATCTCCATTGGCTCTCAGCTGGTTTAACAAACCCGAGAACCTTGTTTGAAAGTCTGCAATAGACTCACTTTCCTTCATTTCAATAACTTTGAACTCTCTTCGAAGTAACTGGAGCTTCACAGATCTGACTTTATCAGTCCCTTTGTATCTGGTTTGAAGGATTTCCCAAGCTTCTTTTGCATACTTAGCTATTTCTATTTTGAGAAGAATGGCCTCTGTTAAGGCTGCTTCGATCAAACTCAAAGATTTTGCATCCGTCTTTCTCTACTCCTTCAGTTGGGCCTTCTAGTTGTTTGTGAGAGATGCAAATGCAGCTAGGTCAGTGATATCCATGAACCCATTTATGAGAAAATCACACAAATCATTGGCCACCATTATGGTCTTCATCTTCTTGGCCCAAACATCATAGTTCTATCCATTAAAGGATGGTGGTTTCTGCCAACTCTTTGCTTCATCTCCAGCCATGTCTCCTACAACAAAAACTCAACACCCAGAAAAAAAAGAAGCTCAAACTCACAAGGAAATGGGGCCTATGGCTCAGATACAATCACAAAATTTTAAAACCAAAAACAAAACACAAAGCTACTGCTCTATTTTCAAGTCAATCTAGAAATACCCAAATCTCAAATGCGGAAACAAAAGGAGACATGCAACTTCAATTCTCTATTAATCAATTGGAAATGGCAATACAGAAAAATGTAAAATTACAAACTTAGAAAATAGACTTTAACTACAGATTACAACTTTCTGGGAGCGATCAAAAGTTGCTCAACTAGACTGGTAATGATTAGGAGCTATCAACAACTCTCTGTTACAATATGAATGGAACTATATGTTGTTCCAAAAAAACTCAAAGTTAACAGGAGCAATCAGCTGTTCACTGAAAACACTCTGCAACAACTCTGAGCAATCCAAAGCTATCAGCAACTTTTTGCACAAAATGTTTTATGTTGCTGCTGCAACTTCACTTCTTTCTGCTAAAATTTTTACCACTGCAAAACTGACCTCTCCAACTAATCGAATAATTTTCCTTGAATCCTTTTTTTCTAAAACAAACATTCCCTCCTAAATTTCAAAATCACCTACCAACATTAATTCACCTGCAGACTTGAGTTGCACGTCAAGAGAAAAAGAGGAAAGCAATCCCCAAAAGAAATCTTCCAACTGCAAAAATAACAAATGCTCTAACATGGTAGGTGGCAATGGTAGGAGGCTCATGGATAATCAATTTTCTAACACATTTGATGCTACAATTTTATTTACAATTGACACTTAGAACAAAGACGATTGCAATTAAATATTTATGGAATTGAAAAACGAATATGGGTTTCAATGGCTCTCCCAACACTGAGACTCGGAACAAGGCCCTTCCACATTGTGGGTGAGCAACCCATATGCCCAGTTTTGTCTTGAGAAAATAGCCTTCTTGGAGGTCCGGCAGCAGGGCCTTGGGTCTTTACCATTGCCCTCACAGTTCCCACAGCCAGCTAATTGCTCCATGCCTGTAATTAGATTATTATTTTTTCCAGGATGTAAGAGGGTTTGTTTTGTGAAAGCAACCTTCTTGGAGGCATGGTAGTAGGGCCTTGGTTCTTCACCATTGCCCTCACAGTTTGTACAGTCAGCTAATTGTTCCATGGGTGTAAGCAGATTATTGTTTTTGTCAGAACGTGGGAGGGTTTGTTCTCCATAAACAACCATCTTCGAGGCATGGTAGTAGGGCCTTGGATCTTGACCATTTCCCTTACAATTTGGATAGCTAGCTAATTGCTCCATGCTTGTAAGAAGATTATTTTTTCTATCAAAATGTAGGAGCGTTTGTTCTGGGAAAACAACCTTTTTGGAAATGTGACAGTAGGGCCTTGGATCTTGACCATTGCCCTCACAGTTTGCATAGCCAACAACCTACTCGCTACTTGTACCTAGATTATTGTTTTCGTCAGGATGTGGGAAGGCTTGTTCTGAGAAAACAACCTTCTTGGAGACATGGCAACAGGGCCTTGGATCTTTTTCGTTGCCCTCGCAGTTTGCATAGGAAACTAACTCCTCCATGCCTGTAAGTAGATGATTGTTTTCGCTAGGATGTGGGAGTGTTTGTTTAGAGAAAACAACCATCTTTGAGGCCCAGTAGTAGGGTCTTGGATCTTCACCATTGCCTTCATAGTTCAGACAAGAATCTATCTATTCTGAGAAAAGGGGCTTCTTCAAGGGTGGTGAGCAACAAGGTCTTGGGTCTTCACCATTACCATCGCAGTTCTCATAGGTGGCTAACTGATCCATACTTGTAAGAAGATGATTATTTTTTATCGGATTTGGGAGGCTATATCGAGTGGAGACTTGGACCGTAAACAAAAACAAGTGGACGACAAGCAGTGTGCTTATTTTCATGGCCATCAAACTCCCCATATTAAAGGTTGAGAGCCTTTGTGAAATCAAGATGCAGAGGAAAATCGTTACATTTGCACTGAATACTAGGTTAATAATGAAGATTGAGATGGAATACAATTGAATGTAATGGCGCATTTATAGAGGGAGCCATAAATTTACAACAATGCTAGTAATAGATTATGCAAAAAAGACGCATTCAAAGTCATATGGCGTAGTGGAGATGGTGAAATTCAAGAATCTTTATTAAATGAGACACTCGCCTTTGACAGACTTTAAAAGGTAATTTTATTCAACTTATAAATTTGGACTGTGTAAACATTTTGACTTATTTAAGTTGTTTGCAGGCTGCCCTTCATTATTATTCAATATAATGGTTAATGGTTAAAAGATGATTTCTGGATACTAAATATAGGATAAATATTTATTAATTTTATGTTAAATGATATATAAAATTATAATTGATGGTTTGACTATTGAACTGATGATGCTAAAATAGAGTTGCTTCAAAGAAGTTATTTGTCATTTTAAATGTTATAAAAATAGATGCAAATTCAAAGTAATATTTGAATGAGAAGATTTGAACTTGGGGTCAATCCTAAGCCCCTTAAGATCAAACTTAACTAATACAAAATTCACCTAGAATAAAAAATATAAACCGTGGAATTACCAATAGGTGTAAAGAAGTTTGGGCTAATCATTAGGACTAACTTGTAGAGATAGGTACAAATGGGGCTAATATAAGATCAAAATGTATAGGAATATATATGTAAGAGTAAATGGAGAGAAATAAGAATCAAGAAGTGAGTCAAATTTAGCACAAATGTGTGCCACTTGTTTATCTATAATTATATTAATTCATTGCATCAAAATGACCCTAAACTAAAGGGGAACTAGTATAGGTAATAAATTTCACCATTAAATCTAACTCCCACTTTGAAGTGAATATGAATATAGAAACATGAATTTTAAAGAATGTTGACATTCTCAACCCACATGAAAAGTAAATATATTCAAATATTTCAGAAAGATATTTGGTCTATGTAAAGTAAAGTAGTGATCTTGAATTTTTCATGTGTTCCTTTCTTTTGCATGAGTCTTTCATAGTGGCTTATAAAATAGAAAATGTTATACAATAATTAGCCTTTATCAAACAAGTAAAATAGTCATAATTGTAAGTCAATACAATTGTCTATAAAAGTGACAAGTAGAGAGAACTGTTAGAAATTTTTCTTGTATAAAAAGTGATAGTATATTAAACTTAAGGTTCCTCTCAAGGGTGATTAATGTTTTCTACTTATGTATGGTAATGTGATATAGCACATCTAATACTACGATTTAATTTGGCATGATGATGTGTAGTGATGTAGCCTACTATATAGTAGTGCTATGGTTCACTCAATGACACATATGTGGTCTACTCTATGGCTACAATGAACATTAAAAATTCATTCATGTGTTTAGGAATCTAAGTGAAATCAAGATCTATTTTGATACAATAATGGTTCTTTATGTGGTGCAAGTCACTATCTAAATTATCAAAAAAAGGTACTAGAAATAACATATAGACCTTTCATTTTATTGCAACTATTAGATGCAAAAATAAAAATGTAGAAAAGAAAAATTATGCATCTCAAACAATGAATCTATATAGATAAGTTAAGAAAATACACAATAGAATAATAAAAAAATAATCACTTACCCATTATCAACTCAGTAGTACTTTTCAATGTTGCCAATGGTATCTAGCTGCAATCTTCTTGTTTCAACAATTTATAATTAAGAACTTTCAAGATAATGCTAGCTTGCAATAGTGACCACCAAATAATTATGATGGTCAAGATAATATTTATTAAATTAGATAATTTATATCCCAAAATGGATGTTTAAAAATATGTTTATTAGAAGGGAGTAGGCACTAGGAATATATAGGAAATGAAAGAAATGATGAAAAAATCAATGGAAGAAAAGATGAAAAAATCAATAACATAAATAAATGTGCAAAATAATTATTTGAATGTATAAAAAAATATTTATATGTATTCCAATGTGTCAAATCTTACTATTTTTTCAATAGTAAATATGAATGTAAGGTGATTAGGACTAGAATTCATAACATGTGTGGTGGTTTCAAGGTGAATATGGACCCAATAGTAATTAAAATGAGGTAAAAATCATAGATGATTAGCCATCAATCCTATATTATTTACTGTGAAAAAAAAAATGATGTAAATGATTCATAAAAAATGCGGATGAAATTTAATAATTCAACAATTTGGGTAAATATTTTTCAATAAACATATTACTAACCCTAACATGATACACCCTATATTAATTCACTTTCTCTTAAGAAAATAAAAAAATTTCTAATGAAATTTATATATTAAACCATATTCTATAAATGAAACGCTTCCAATAATAAAGTGATTATACAACTAGGAGACTCATGTAGTGATAAATGCACACACAAACTTCTTCTCACCAAAGAGTACATGAAATTATATGAGATCAAATTTAATGTTTATTTTTTTTCTTAACATTATTTTCAATAGCATAAACTACTATTTGTTCATTAATTAATTATAAAGGAAATGTTGTTTAATAAACATCCTAGAAATGAAGAGAAACTAATAATTATTTAATTAAAAAAATTTGAGACATAATATATAGTTATCAAAAAACTATACGACATATGAAATAGTGATAAATCACCCTAAAAAATTCTTAATTATGCAAAGGAAACATGTACAAAATGCCTAATCAAATGAGAATTACACTAAATAGTTTGAAACTAATTTTGTATAATTATGTTAAGACAAAGAATTTTTTAAAATAAAAGTTGAAACTCCTCTCTCAAACTCTATATTTTTTCTAAAAAGTTCACAAATAGGATGTGATCATAATTGCTAAACACTTCCCTAATTCTTATAATGCTAAGAGAAAACTTAGAGCATGACTAGATAATTTTATTTTCTTGAAATACATAGATCTATAAAAGTAAAATTTTTACATAGGTTTTACGATATTTTTATCCAACATCTCATATTGAAAAATTATATTTATGTGATCACTACACTATAATGAAAACACTAACAAGAAAAAATGAGAGGTTTGATTCCATGATATCCAACAATGAAGGAATTCAAGGAAATTTATAACATGTAAATAGGGAGTAATCTCGAATGATAATTTTTTTTGATTAAGGTAAAAATAGGTTTTGAAGGGACCCCAAAACCCTTTACAAGAAGATTTTGAATCGATTTGGAACCCTCAACCAAAAGGTTGTCAAAACTAAAAGACAAGAAGGCATAGACAACCAAGGATAAAACAGCCAAAAACCACCCCCCAAGCAAGAACCATCAAGATTTACATTTAGAATTATTCTTGTGGGAGCAGAGAGTCATGTCAAAAGGATGTTTAGAGGACTTATCTTTTTTTTTCTCTTTACAGTGATCCAACCCTCTTCCACTTGCACTGCCTTATCAAGCCAACCCAGCACACAATTATCCTGAAGAGGAAATCCAACAACTGATGTCTTAAAGGTTTGATCTATATTCCTCTCAGCAGGTGTGGCCAAATTAGGAGAGCCACCCAAAATGATAGCCAGAGCACTATCACCAGAAGTGGCAGCCATAAGCTCACTCACAATCTCAAAAGGGGTCACAACATTTTTTTCTTGTAAAGCATCAGCAATCCCACCATTAGAGACAGTCGGAGACGAAGCCTCAAGGCCCTATGATTCCTGAGCAACCACCTCAAAGAAGCTCCTTAGTTTCTCAACCTTCTTCAGAATCGTATAGTGTAGCGGAGAAGCATCTTTCCACCATGTAGCCTTCATGGTTTTTTTCTCAAAACAACATTGAGCAGTAGCGTGACCTATCTTGAAACATCTTCTACATCGAAAGGGAATCCCCTCATAGTCCAAAGCTTGGACCCAAGAACTCTTAGAATTTTTAAGTAAAATTTTGGTAGGCAACCCTTTTGAAATATCCATTTCAACCAATATGCGGGAAAAGGTAGAGTGAAGCATATCAAAAGATGCATCATCCACGAGAAAAAAAAATCACCAAGAGCCTCACCCACTTCCTCCAAAAGGGATTCAGTCCATAAATGGAGTGGAAGATTAGGAAGTCAAACCCAAACCGATACTTTATTGAAAGTTTCAAAAGAGGGATTGAGATCTCGAATGATAATTGTTATGGAAATACCATATAGCACATTAAATAATGATTTTCTCCTACAACAAGATACATCTTTTAACTTCTAAAAATATTTTTTTTAAAGTAGTTATGATTTCACTACTATCACAAATGCACCTAGCATGTTAATGAACTATGTTGAGACTATTATTAGAGAAATTTTTAATTATTTACTTGATGATATTATGATCTTTAGAAACAATAGGGAGAAATATTTGTTGCATATTATACATGTCTTGTGAAATGTTAAGGAGAAGAACTTTTTGAATAACTTTAAAAAAAAAATGTTTTTTGTGGAGGATAAATTATTTTATCTATGTTTCGTTATCTCAATTAAAAGAGGATGTAAATAGATTTAAGAAAGTGAGATCCATAGTGGATTGGCCTACACTTGGGAGTGTGAATGAGTTTTCAATTTTTCCTTTTTACTATTGTTTTATTTGAAAGGTTATTGGGATGTGTGCATCCATCACTAAACCATGAGAGGAGATTGAAAAGAGTTTGTTTGGATATGATAAAATTATAATATCTTTTAGATCCTAAAAAATAAGGTCAATGAATTTCTAGTGATAGCTTTCCCAAATTTAAAAAAAGTGTTTCTAGTATATTGTATGATAAGTGAGTCAACCATATGGGTGATTCTCAACCAAAACAGTAGAAACATAAATTATTTTTATTATAGGATTAATGATTACAAGTGAAGCTATTCCATCTATAACAATATGTGTATGCTATCATATAGAAACTAAACAATTGATGACATTACTTACTTTTTAAGGAGATTATTCATTACATGGATCATCATGATTTGCAATTTATTATTCAAATACAAACTAAATTTTTTTTTTTGACATATGAAATGGTGGAGATCCTACAAAAATATTATTTTATTCTCAAGTATTGAAGTGGGAGTTCACATAAGGTAATAGATACCTTTAGTTAGATAACAACTTTATTGATAAAGATGAGGGGTAGAGTAATTGATTTTGATGCATGAAGTTTTTGTTTAAGGATGAATTTATAGTATATAATGAGCTTACTAGCCTGGATTGGAAACCATAGATTAACTACTTTATACAAGATGGATTTTTATTCAAAGGGAAACAACTTTGTAAACCCAAAGGATCCATAGAAGAGAACTCAATAAAATAAAATCATTATATTTTAGATTGGTTGAACCTTTAAAAGAGGATAAGAATTAGAACATTTGAATAAGATGTACCATTTATTAAAAGTTAGAAAATTTATCCAAAAATACAAAGTTTTTTAGGATGCTAAAGGAGAGAGTCAAAAAATGAAAATATAGAGAGATCATGGGATGATATATACATGGAACTTATACTTGGGATAACTATAATTTAGAGTGGTAATTATTTAATCCTTATTGTTGATATACTTTTAAAATAGATCATTTAAATCTTGGAATAAGACCAATTATTCCACACATGCTACAAATTTATTCTGTAAGGAGTTTGTAAGGATACATGATTTGCAAAAAATATAATTTAAAATTGTGATACCAATTTTACATTAAACATTTGTTGAGTAATATTTGAAATAAATCATTTATGTACATGTGATTCAACATATCATCCTCTAATGGATGGATAGATAAAAGTTGCTAAGTCTGTCTTGTGATATCTACTAATGTGCTTGGTTAGAGGCACGCCTAAGAAATGGTATTGGGTAGTACCTCAAGTTGAATTTATAAAATTATCTGCTATCAATTAAAGGATAGGTGAGACTCTATTTAAAATTATTCATGGTCATAACCCTAGAGATATTTCAAATTAAGAAAACATCTAAATTTAAAGGTCATGTTAGAGGTGGTGAAAGCAAGGAATCTTCCAAGAGAATGAAATATTTACAATAAAAAATAAAGGAAATGTTAACATGAAGGAAAAAATGATATAAACATCAAGTTGATTCAAGTAGGAGATAAAATAATTTGGAAGTAGGGTACATGGTTCTTTAGAACTATGGAAACACTCTCCCACTCCACCCATTCCTCGCACTCCCTTGTGCATTCAAATTTTATTTTCCCACTTGATGCATCTTCCTGTACCTACAATTTGGTGGTTGATCTAGTTTCTTCCCCTTGGCTAGTGATTAAGGGTCCCTTTCCTCTTGTGTTGGACATGCTCATGGTCCCTTTGCCTCCTACAATAGATGTGACTACCATTTTGGCTCCTATGGTAGATGTGCTTCTAGGTCCTTTTCTTATTACATTATATGTGTTTTCCCTTCTGGGTAGGAATTAATCTACTCTAGTGATGGCTTATTTTCTTCTATCAGGGGTGAAGGCATCTACCCCTCTAACTGGGTTTGGGTCTATTCTAGCTACACCTATTTTTTTTATTTTGGCTTCCTTTTTTCCCTCCTTTCTTGATGTTGTGAGGTCTAAGATGGTGGCAGTGGGCTCTACTATGCGTTCACAAGTGACTGTCCCTTGTGTTAAGGCTACCCCTATGATCTCCCTCAGGAAGGAAGTCACAAACTGTATTGACTTCTTCTTTGGCAAAGGCTTGATCTGTAGGTTTTCTCGTTAGTGGCCTTCTCTACCAGACTTGAATCTTTGGATCTCAAAGCACTAAACAACTTTAGTGGACGGTAAGTTCAATATTTACCCTTCTACTAGATTTTTTTTTTTCATTTTGTTGAGGATAGATAAATTGTTTTAAATAATGGCTTTTGGGAATGGGATTCTCATCTTCTCTCAATTCAGCGTAGGGTTCCTTCTTATAACCCTTTGAAGAAATTCATTAATATTCTACCTATTTGGGTGATATTTCCTTATCCCCCTTACATTTATGGTGTACCTCTTCTTTTGAGGATATTGCTGATGATTATGATAGGTTCTTAAAGGTGGATCTTTCTTCTAAGAAATTTATCCACACCTCCTTTGCATATATTTTGGTGAAGGTTGATTTGTCTCATGTTTTACTTGGTGAGATTGTGCTTCAAATTAATGGCTAGTCATGGACTTAGCTTGTGGATTATGAAGGAATAAATTTCATTGCAGAAACTATTTTTCTATTTGGGTACTTGGTCTCTGACTACCCTTTTTATTCCCATAAAGTATCTTCTTCCACTTGGTGGAAGAATTCTCTTCTTGACCATCTTACCATGTACCCCAATGATGATTCTACCACTGATAGTAATAATTTGGAGCTATATTTTGTGTCTCCTCCTCCTACAAAATTGAGTAATAAGCTTGCCTCTTATTCTATTGTTTCTCTTATGGTTCATGATGATCTATATTTTCACAAGGTGGTCCCTTCTCCTCTTTGTTCTCCTACAAGTTTTGTTTCTTCACTTAAGCACTCTAAAGGGGCTTCTCTCCCTTCTTGCCTCAATGTTTCAAATTTCGTTAATGATTCTTCTTGAATAGTTGTATGACCTAAGAAGAAATGTATTCTTAAGAAGGACTCCATTTTTCTTGACAAGCCCTTGGGGGAAAATTTATTGGGTTCAAGATTATTTTATTGATCTATTTTGTTTTGGGTTCAGGGCCTTTCCTTACTTTTTTTAATCAAAAAAAAAATCAAGTGGAATAAAAGTGGACCCTATAGAATTGTGAAGAAATTTCCACCAAATTCATATTAGATAGACCTACCAAAGGGTCTATGTATTTCACCAATTTTTAATTCTTCGAATATGCATGTATTAAGAGGGTGATACATCACAATAGAAAGAGAAAGAGAAAGAGAAAATAACACTAAAGAGATGAAAGGAACAACTAGCTAAGAAAGAATGACATGATATTGAGTCTATTTTAGATTCTATAGTGGTTTGAAAAACTAGGGATAGATAATTGTGACAGATTTTAGCACCTTAATGCTGTCTAACACTTCTAGGGTTTTTCACCTAAAAGGAGTAAGATGGGCCAAAATGCTTATGTTACATTCAAAGATTATGGGGTTTTATGTGTGTTAATGGGGGTATGAATGTGTCTAACTATGATTTATAAATACAATAAACTGAAAGAAATATAACTTATTAATGCTAAATCTAAAGAATGTGAAATCCTAGAAAACACATTGTGATATGCTAACATTAAATAAAATGACCTAAAAATGTAAATTAAACTAAAACAGAAAGTTGTAACTAACGAAGGAATACCTGGAAATATATTGTAGACCTGGGGGAACTCTGAAATTTTGGAAATATTGATTTTTATGCCTAGCGGGACACTTGTGCCAAGTTGGGTGACCTAGTCCTTTTTGGGGGTAATTTTGAGAAACTAACCTGAGGCTTATTTTAGCGAAATGGGTACTCGGATCCACATAAATATTTGGAAAATAGGCACTTTGGGACTAGGTCGCCACAACTAGCAGGAATGTCCCTTTTGTCTTTTATGAAAATCTGAAGGTGGACACAGATGCTCTTGATCTGGTCTTTCTGTTCCTTCAAGTGTTTAAACCAGAAACCTTGATTTTCAGCCTATCGGTGCCCTTTTTTGGATGTTTTTCCCTAGTTGTCAAGGAGATGCCCTAACAAGTCTTCAATCCATTTTTGAATGGTTTCCAAACCCGCAAAATCTGCAAACACGCATGCAAAGAGGAGACAAAGGGTTAGGGTTAGAGATTAGGGGTTTGCCTTAGTTAACCCCCTTTTTGATAATCAAATCTAAAATGAGAAACAAAGGAAGGAAATATGATTGAATGATAAAGCAATTTAAACACTTACCAATTCCTTTGTTGAGGATGTCTGCAACATGCAAGAGCAGCTCCAATGGAGATGGCTTGCAAAACCTTAATGCTTGTATGCTTGCTTGTGAAGAATTGGATGCAAGAGGGCTTGTCAATAGGAGTAAAGGTGAAAAATGAGCCAAGAATAAGAAAAATGAGGATGAAAACCCTTATTTGTACATGCTAAACCCTAATTTTCCCAAAAATGACTTATGATAGGTCGACCTTAGGGTTTTGGGGAAAAATTCCCAGAAGTTTTATATTTTAATTTTGAATTTTATGCCTAAAAGGATTAGGTTGCTGAAAGTGGCGACCTAGTCCACTTGGGAAAATCCAAGTGCTAGTCAAGAATTAATTTTTGTTTGTTGAATTTAATCAGTTTTTCCTCCTGAAACACTCCTAGGTCGGGACTAATGATGCATTAAAAGGGAAAATTATCATATAAAAAGGGTTGATTTAAGGGTGATGAGCCTAGATAAATGTGAAAATGTAACATAACACTTTACAACACTCTATCTTAAAGCTTAGGAAGATGTAAGAATATATTATTTAGGTGAATTATGTTGAAAGGGTCTTAGAAAAGTGAGGAAATGTATTACAACACTTCACAACACCTTAGTAAAACACTGTTATTTTATTGATGAGTTGCAAGCTTACAAGGCTGAATTAAGGTAATCAAGGCCAAAATCTGATGGAAAAGACCAAAATGAGTGAAAAAGTGCCAAGGTATACACTTGTTGGCAACACATTTAGCCCCCACTTTAGTGGGAGTATGAACATTCTTCAAAGTCACACTAAATTTGTTGAATCATGTGTGTCGAGCAGGCTCTAAGACACTCATGCTAGTAAGGTGAGATGACTATGATAAAGAGGGATGATCAAGCCCGCAGGATCAAGATCCCATGGAAAACTAAACATAAGTATAGCAGACCACACAAGGAATGATGTGAAAAAGGTCAGATCAAGCTTCAACCATTTGTCCATCTAGTTGTGGATCAGATCTAGGTTGTTTGTCTGAAAGGAAAGGATGTACTCACTCTGGGCCAATGAAATTTTAGGTTGTTCGTTAGGTGAGAATTCCAAAAGGTGGTGAGATACATACACATGGTTGGTATGCACTCACACATAAAAAGGTGGCTATGGTGAAATTCATGCCGCTAGTTGGGCTGCCCACTCAACCATACCAAAGTTATACCTCCTGATAACTTTGATAAGGTGCCACAAAAGACAAGGGTGTAGTTCATGAGACAAGAAAATCCTTGGATTCTTAGAACCCATGAAAAAGTGCAAGCTACACTACAATCATGCAAGTTGTGTTATGCAAGGTGGCCATGTATGCACAAAATGCAAAAAGGTGCAACATGCAAAAATGCAAAAAGTGAAAAGTGCAAACAAATGAGAAATGAAAGTGTTTAAAGGAGTCCTATTTAGTTCATATGAGTTCTTTAACTTAGGGAACATTGTGTCTAATGTCTCCAAGAGAGGACCAATCAAAGGATAGAATATTCACACCTTAGGGGGTGTATTGCATTGTATCATACTACTAAGAGGAATGTACTATGCTAAGATAAGTCACTTTCATGAAGGAAATTACACATAATGTCATTCACCAAGTGAGAGACTCATTGTATGAAGTGA